>CAMXCT020000162.1:227010-296821 GCA_947184155.2 Cladocopium goreaui | reverse complement strand
ATTACATACATTACATACATTACATACATTACATACATTACATACATTACATACATTACATACATTACATACATTACATAGATACATAGATACATAGATACATAGATACATAGATACATAGATACATAGATACATAGATACATAGATACATAGATACATAGATACATAGATACATAGATACATAGATACATAGATACATAGATACATAGACACATAGACACATAGACACATAGATACATAGATACATAGATACATAGATACATAGATACATAGATACATAGATACATAGATACATACATACATACATACATACATACATACACATTAGTTAGCTGAAAAGAAAAAGAGGTACAGGGTGTCTAGGATTGGCCGTGGCCATGATAAAAGGGTTACATTCAGCACCATTAAGCTCAACAACATTGTGCTCGACAGGGTTCCTTATGATACCTCCGCTGTTGCGACTCTATATTATTTTTATACATATCTTTCTGAAAATTTATGGTTCCATCACTTGGGTTTGTTCCCATGTTCTTTGGCTCACTCCTCACATTTTGATTATGAGACCCTCTGATTTGAGTTTGTCTGAACATAGAATAGCTGCAATAGCCAAAAATCCTATGGTTTGTCATATCATTTTCATCATTTTCTGTACACGGATCATTTGAACACATCCAAATATCATATTGATTCTTACACATTCCGAAATATATTCCATCATAGTCCATTACATTAAGATGGTCATAAGTCATAAACATCGTCATTTTTCTTGGTGATTTATGGCCTTTCGGCAGCATGATGATAGACCAGTGGATTTTATCTATTCCATGGTATCTCCATGAGAATCCCAAGTCGCGTCATCCCCGAAATTTTTCTTCAACCACCAATGAACCACATGGTATCACCCATAAAAACACCCCACTAAACCCCATTATAAACCCTAGCCAAAACCCTATGATGTAAACCCATCAAAACCTGTTGACCCCCGAAAAAAATCTCCAAAAATCGCGCAACTGTGCACGAAAACTGGTGCCAGGTCCTAAACAATTCATCCGAGGAGGTGCGACGTGCCATTGAGAGCAACGTTCAGGTGTCACGGGCAGATCGGTCGTTCTGGGATGATATTTAAAATATGTGGACATGATAGTTATGAATATAGAATATGGGTGGTTTACTATGTGGATATCTACATGATATTTGAAATAGGATAAATGGGGAAGATTAGAATGATAGAAATTAGAAAGTTATGGCTGGTTAAACTGATGTTTTATAAAATTTAAACTGAATTATATATAAGTTTGAAATTTGAAATGATAAATCTGCAACCGAACATGATCGAACGTGCTGCTACAATGGGGATATACTGGGATACCTGTTGGGGATGTATCTGGATGGTGTTTTCAAAGCTGGCTGGCTGGGAAATCCCTGAACTAAATGGAGGTTGTACTGTGATTTTCCAGCAAACCGTGTTTGACAGCTGGAGGAAAATTTGCAATTACCATCTGGTAATTTAACATAGCTATGGAAAATCACCATTTTAATTTTAATAGGTAAATCAACTATTTCTAAATGGCAATTTTCCATAGCAAACTGTTAAATTACCAGAGGGTACCCTCCAAACAAAAACAGTCATGGAAAATGGCCTGTGTGCGGATGATTTCCCTATTCTACTTACTGTAAGAAACACAAAAACACTGGTGGGTTTTTCGTGGTTTTTTGTAGCGATGTTAGATGACCAGAGGATAAATCCTGCTTTCCGTTTTCATCTCCAAAAAATCGAACCGTTCTTGGTGAAATTCCCAGTGGTTGATCAATGATCAAACCTTTGCTGGTTGGTGGTGACTGGAACATGAATGGATTATTTTTCCCATTATAAATGGAGGTTTTAATGGGAAAATCATCTGTAAACATGTTGAAGATAATGACCTGGTAAGTTTGGAACATGAATTTCATGACTTTCCATTCAGTTGGGAATGTCATGATCCCAACTGACGAACTCCATCATTTTTCAGAGGGGTAGGTTGAAACCACCAACCAGTTCTGGAAGGGTGAGAATTTGACCCAGCCAGGTGTAGATTGTTCACATTTCCAGAGAAATTCTTGGTGACCCTTCGATAATCAACCCTGGCAATGGAAAATCCTGGATGTAGAGATGATGTTCCCATTAAAAACATATTAAAAACGATTAAAACATCATTTTTTCCGGATTTTCCAGCAAGCCATGTTTGATTACCGGAGGATATCCCAGGTCTTCTTTGGTTAACTCAATCACCTGCAGTTTTTTTTCCTGAAAGTAGGAAATATCAGATATCCCAAAATATCCTGGTGACTCATGGTTTTCCTATTGAAATTATGTTTTTTTTGGGTATAACCGCAGTATGCCATCATTTTGGTCAGTGAAGTCCGCAGGCTCTCGACTATTTTCAGGTATCTCCCTATGAGAAGACCCTTATAAAGTGGGATACCATCTGGTAATCAAACATCACAGGCAAAAATCCTCGCATTGATGTCACACTAGCCAAATTCCCATGTGTTGGCTGATTTTCCAGCAAGCCAGCAAGCCATGCTTGATTTTCGGTTCATCCTCGGCGTTCCGCTAGGGCTTCCGCCTCTTACCCTCCAGCCTATGGTCGCTGATACGAAAGCTACAATGCTGTGCATTGCGGTGAGAGGCCGCCGAGGCCAGCTTGGGTTTGTCCAGCTGGCTGTCCAAACCTTCCTGGTTTCAACTCCACGTTTTTTTTTTTTTGGGGCTATATCGAACTACTGAATGGAGACTACAAAGATCTATTAACATCTATTAACCAATGAAAATAACTGGGGGTGTACGGGTGTACCACCCTGTAGTTAACAAATCGAACATTCGATCAAGATGTTTTTCTTTTTGATTTCGCTGTTCAAGATTTGTCATGGCATTCAGAAACTTGGGACTTAACATGCAGTGTAACCATTGGAGATTTGGGTTTTTGGCGAACAAATGTAGGAGAGAAGCGTTGGAGATTGTGAAGATTAGAGCGTTTAAGGCGAGTAGAATTCTGCGTGTATCCGGTCCCTCAAGTTTGTTCAAATCGAAGGTCTCTGCAAAATCGATCAAGAATCAAGATCTAGTCGTGATCTAACGCTTTTTCAACTGCTGGTTGGTGGTTTGGAACATGAATTTCATTTTTCCATTCAGTTGGGAATCATAATCCCAACTGACGAACTCCATCATTTTTCAGAGGGGTTGAAACCCAACCACCAACCAGATTCGATTCGTTATTTGTTGGAAGACCCCACCAACGTTGTGACTTCGACGGGTTGACGCTTCATGAAGTGTCCATGTTGTGACATGGCCGATGAATCTGCTTCTATCCTTAACATATGTGTAATGATGTTATTTGAATATAATAAAACAATGACATATATATATATATATATGTAAAATCTCTATATATCTCTGTACATATAATCAATATACACATTTATATATTACATAACCTATCAAATCATTTAACATATTGAATCTTTCATATGCTATGAAACAATACGAACAACATGATACTTGCACAAGAGAGTTTGTTTTTAGGGGAAACTTCACAGGAACACTCTAGGTTTGGGGCAACAAGTTTCCCATCTTTTTTAATCTTAAAACCAAGCTAGTGAAGACGAAAACTCCAAGTCGCTTGGGGTTGATGAAAAACCATGGATTCACAGGGGAAATCTCGGTGAATGGCAAATCTGTTTTTGTTTCAATGGTGTTTTCAGATCCAGAATATATCATAATATATCTAGTGGGCGGTCTGGTTTATATTTGAACATTCAACCTTGTTTGGATTTTTTGTTTTCGGCGAAGAGTTTTCTTATAGACCTTCACTGATTGGTGGTTTGGAACATGAATTTCATTTTTCCATTCAGTTGGGAATGTCGTCATCCCAACTGACTTTCACTCCATCATTTTTCAGAGGGGTTGGCGAAAAACCACCAACCACTTCAGCTTTCCAGGCTTTACTTTTTCTGGCAATGGGTCAATCTTAGACCCCCAAAGATCCAGGTGAAACAGTGCTGATTTGAAGCAACTCATCCCTGCAATAAGCCAACTTAGCAAAGGATTGTGGGGCACCACCTTGTAGAATCACCCAGAAAACACAACGATTCTTTATATAGTTCGGAAAACACAGCACGAATCAACGTTGTTGAGTTTGTTTGAACATAGGGTGCCCCCACATCACCAATAAACATGGCATAAATTGAACTATTCCCCTATGTATTCTTGGTTACATCATGTTACATTGTACTATATTCCCCATTTTGTTGGTTATACCCATATTTAATTGGTATAACATGGTATAGCGCATCCGAAAAACCATCCCCAATCGTGAGTTTCTTGGTTTTTTCCGTACTTAGATGCCATTTAAGGGCAGTACAACCTATTTTCAGACACACCCAAATATCATATCAAATTCTTTGTATACCCCATTACATCCACAAAAAATAAACGTAGAATGCCATTGTTGTTGGTGAAGTATCCTACGAGATAATGGGATATCACATAAAATATGGGATATCGCATAAAATGTAGGAATACTATGGAATATTATGATCGGATATTCTACTGGTACTTTCCATTATATAGGACACCATGGTATTATACCCCAATTTTCACATGCAGCCACTTCAGTGCAGGCCGCTTTGCCATTTTTTCTGAGCCGCCAAAGTTGCGACCGGGAAACGTCAAGCGGGGCGAATCGGGTCATCAAACAGGGCTTGAAACATCACCAAAATGGGGAGATGGGGATAGCTGGATAGCTCAATCCTATTATACCCAGCTATTTCGGGGTAGAAACCAGAATCTTGACCAACTGGGAACAGTAGAGTATAGTTTTGGATAGGGTACACGGTAGCATAGTACATTAGCTTCAGTCTTTAGTGAAAGCCAGCGGATAAACATGAATTAGTTGCTACTACAAGTGCTTTGGTTTTGGAAACCGCCACAGCCACGACATGTTGTTTAGTTAATATACCTTAACCAGTTTCGGCATCTCGAAGGGTGACACTTTCGGCTAATGTGATGATTGCCACCATCAATTTGCGGTGGCCCAGACCAATCAACATTCTCACAAGGTGGTGCCCCATAGTTAGCTAAGTTGGTGCACATAACTCCCATAACTATGGTTTATGGTACTAGTTACTGGGGCTTATATATCAACTTATAACTAGAGGGCACCATCCTGCATGACTTTGAGATAATTTTGCTGCTTCGCTTAAAGAGGGAATATTGAAGATGCAGAGCATGCATAGTTTCATCATGTATCACCTATATAGAAAGACAACGAACCATTTGAGATAGGCGAATGGGGTTTTGTTAGGACTCCAACAAATCAGATGTCCCAATTATGCTCCAATTTTTCAAGGGAGTTTGACTTTTGCTTCTGACACCCAGAATTTGGTGTGGCTAAGAGATTCGTGCCCAACAAAAACGCCCAGATGCAGACCAATGGTGGTCTACATGAAGGGTGTACCGCCGCCATGCCGCCGTGCCATGCGCGGTGTCGGGCGCGCAAGCAGACAACGCCCCGAACACTATGACTTTCTACCGCGCAACCAGAAAGACAGACTGTAGCCACGACGGGTTGATTTGAGAATTTTGTCAATCAATTTTTTTCTGGTTGGTGGTTTGGAACATTTTTTATTTTTCCATTCAGTTGGGAATGTCATACTCCCAACTGACTTTAACTCCATCATTTTTCAGAGGGTTGGCTAAAAACCACCAAACAGTTCAACCAGTTTTGATTGGACAAGTAGGGGCTTCCCAAGCTGAACCAATTCACTTCACAATGTGAGGCCCCCCAGTTATAAGTGGGTTTATAAGCCCCAGTAACTATAGTTAAGTACCATAAACCATGGTTACTGGAGTTATAAACCAACTGATCTATCTTGGGGGCCTCACATTGCAGTGATCGCCATCAGCTAACGTAAAGCGCCGCCAGTCGCCCTGTCCGTCCGACGGCTGGCTCAATTTTTTTTGGGGCGTCTGAGTATGGGATGGCACAGAAAATTCACCTACTGGTAGGCCCAAGAACAGAACATATCTACAAAGTAAAGTGTAATATATATATAATACAGTATGTAACGTATCATTACCCGATTTCATCACTTGTCACTTGGGAACAGAACCAGCACCTTTTTCTCGTACAACGTCACACATTTCGGAAACACCACGCCATGCAGTCGCTGGGGACGATCAGCATTGCGAAAGCGAAGTCCAAACCGCTGAGACGGATCAAGAGAGCGAACACACAACTCGTAAAGGCTGGGATGGTATGGCAAGGTGGTGCCCCAGTGAGCTGTTCACGCTAAGTTGGTGCGTGCAAATAACTCCAAGAACTATGGTTTTTGCTGGTGATATATCTATACTTACTATGGTATGGTGCACCCCAGTGATGGAACAGTTGGTGCAAATAAACCATAGGAATAGTATAGATATATCACCAACAAAAACCATAGTTTGTTTGTGATGGTATGGTGAATTAGCCTCTGGCAAACGTTGACAGTTTGCGAAGTGGAAAATCACCATAGTCTAAAGTCTAAAAACATCTAAAAATTATCAACGAACTTTCTATGGCCATTTGGATATACCCTCTGGTAAACTATGGAAAATCACAATTTTTAATGGGTAAATCCACTATTTCTATGGCCATGGCTTCAATAGCTATGCTAAATTACCAGAGGCTATGGTGAGCCAAGTTCAGCGTGTGTAACCGTCCTCAGGTGGACTGCAATGTCGACCCTCCCGTTGTGGGGATTTTTTTCGACCGAAAAAAAAAGGCCCTGAGTGAATGGTGGTTTCATGATCAAGAGGGTAATTCTAGATTTCGAAATACTTTTATTTTCTAATGTTGACCTATATCCATATAATCTATTAATCTCGCAGCGATTTTTTTCTGGACCACTAGTGCAGTCATCTAAGATTGGCCAAGCTATAAAAATGTCGCCGCTGGGAGTTGGTTTTGACAAAGATTGGGTTGCTGTCCTGGCCGAAATTGGCGATGAAAACTATGGGAAAACCAGTGGAAAACGGGGCACCAAAGGGGGGTTTCCACACATGTGGGTATCCCAAAAGGGATAGTTTATAATGGAAAATCCTAGTAAAATGGATGATGACTGGGGGTACCCCCATGGATTGGAAGCCTCCAAATATTTTTCAGGAATTTCCAAAAAACCTCCGAGACCTTCACGTAGCGGAAACCATGGCTGCCATATATCATGGTGAGAGTCAGGTCATCTGCCAATGAAAAGTGGTCATTTGAAATAGCTACAATGTGAGGCCCCCCCAGTGATGTTAGTTGGTTTAGATTCGCCCCAGTAACTATAGTTATAAGTACCATAAACCATGGTTATTGGAGTTATAAACCAACTTATCTATCTTGGGGGCCTCACATTGTATGTCAAATTGCCAGGGGAGATATGGGATGGCCATGGCTGGCCAGTCTTTTTTGGTGTTCAATGAGAGGGTTAAACGGGTCGGTTTTGGACCCATGTGACGTGGAATTGGTTCCGCTCTTTGGAATGATCAATTTGCCAACTGATGCGTCAAGTTTCTGCCAAGCAAGAAAGTACATAATAGTAACCATCATCATCATCATCATCATCATCATCATCATACTAATTTCACTTCCCCTAATATTCATAACTTCCCCCGAAGAAAACGTGGTTGAAGTGGGGATATACACATATTTTTGTCAGTTCGACCTGCGAACTGACCCTCGGCCGATGTCACCAGGTCGAAGACTTGTTCAATACCAAGGATGCCCGGCGGCCCGGTCCCATCATGACACAACGGAGATGGTGACATGGTCAGGACTAAGGGATGAATTCAGACATGGTGACCATGTGAAGCCTGGTTGCAACATTTGTTTTCCATACAATGAACATCAATGACTGGTTGGTGGTTTGAAACATGGCTTTTATTTTCCATAATATATGGGATAATCCTTCCCATTGACTTTCATATTTTTCAAGATGGTTAAAACCACCAACCAGATGACATATCTTCAATTTTTGCAATGAATGCATGTCTTTTGACGTCTTGACATAAGTGGAACATCAATCCTTTATCATCCTGTATGTAAATGTATGTAAACAATCTGCACTATCAGTAAACAAGGACCAAAGCATCACATTTTTTCTATTTTTTTCTCCTCATGAAGCATCTGCTGATTTCAGTATTCACAACCAGTCACAACCGGATCAATTTCAGGGTTTTGGCGGATAGCGTTCCTGTGGCAGGACTCGAATTGACTCGTTAGGTGACAATGTCGAATTGTTGTATCCCTTTTTCGGATGCAGATCGCCAATTTGCAGACACACACACAGAGATATCATGTTTTTTTTTTTTGCGAAATATAATATATGATTATCTATATCCCATTGAATATTCCTATAGAATGGTTGATTATATAAATGCACATTATGGGAATTTATCCATGAGTCCCACAATGGTTGGTTATAAGTTGTTGTTGTTGTTGTTGTTGTTGTTGCACATCTGGATTAACAGTTATGGTTATAAATCCACATTGCTGGTTAATACCCATATTATAACCAGTTATCATCGCTGTGAGTTCTGTTGATCATGGATGGAGAAATTCCCAATTTTTCTATAGTTGAATCCAGGTTTTTTTGTGGTACAACCAGCATTTCTGATGATTTTTTAGTCTACCCTCTCGTAAACTAACATAACTATGGAATATCACCATTTGTTATGGGAAAATCCACTATTTCTATGGCCATTTTCAATAGCAAACTGTCAAATTACCAGAGGGTACTTTTCCTGGTTTTCGATTCGCACCATTGTTTGATGAGTCCCATAACCCTTTGACACACGATTTGTGGTCCCAGTCATACATCGAGGATGGTAACTCTTGAGGGTGGCTATGAAACTAACCTATCTGGTTGGTGGTGACTGGAACATGGTTGGATTGTCCATTATAAATCATCCATTTTAATAGATATCCCGGTATCCCCATGATATTTTATAGCTGGTTGGTGGTTTGGAACATGAACTTTATTTTCCATATCTTGGGAATGTCATACTCCCAACTGACTTTTCACATTTTTCAGAGGGGTAGGTATACCACCAACCAGTTTAATTGGCTATTGTCAACCATCATTAGCCAATGAATTAGACAATTCAATAGCCATCAATAGCCTATTAGTCAATGAATCAACATAATATCATTAGCCTATATCAACCATCTAATGATTTGGCTATTATTAACATTCATGAACATTCGTGTCAGCCCTTATTAAAATACATAGCAATGATTCAATACTGGTTGGTGGTTTGGAACATGAATTTTATGACTTTCCTTTCAGTTGGGAATGCCATCATCCCAACTGACTTTCACTCCATCATTTTTCAGAGGGGTTATTTCTCAACCACCAACCAGATTATAATGATATAATGAGGATATATTATTCACTATGATTATTCATCAACCAGAATATGATTCATCAACCATAACTATGGAAAATCACCATTTTGTAGCTGGGTAAATCAACTACCGGTATTCCCTATGATAACATTCGCCCATCTTTCTAATCACCTTCCGTTTCCGCAGACCTGGACGAATCTGGCCAGCTACGGACGGCGCTTGGTGGACTCAGGAGCCGTTTCTGTCACAGCTCGTAGCAGTCAACGGAGTCCAACGGTGATGTGAAGCCGTGAAGCCGTGAAGGGCTGGATCAAAGCCTCATTTCCCATTGGGTATAGCCATATTAATCATATTATATAATACTGGAATAGGAATATGATCCATTTTGGGGAAATGGTATGAACAGGTATGAGAGAAAAGGTGAGATCACTATTTGGGGAGTGCACTTAAATAAACTTTATGAATAAACCATATGCTTCAGTCCAGGCATTCGTGATGTTGGGATTTAACCATCGTTCATATGGGTTTTGATGACGTTAAATTATATAAACCATCAGAAGATAGGGATATAATGATATAATTGATATAATCGATAAACGAGGATTAATTGATGATTCGTTCGGGTGCTATACAATCCTTTATACATTTTGGATTCTCATAATCCACGAACTGGGATTCCGGATAATTGCATAATGTATATTTATATATAATATGTACAACTATAATATAATATATATATATACAATATAATATGTATAATAATATATATATATATAATAATAATACATATATTATTTTCTATACACATAATTACATAGTATACGTATATATATATTTAACATAATATATAACTATACATAATATACATAATAATATATATATATATATTGCGTGGTTTGGCTCGTTTTGTTTTTGAACCATCCAACATAATGGGATGATGATCCCTTTTGACGCTTTAACATAGTTTTCAGGGATGTTTTTTCAAGACGACTGGCAGGAGACGGCATGGAAGTAACTCAGATTCAGCGTCATATTTTTCTTATGAACAAATAGAATTAGTTGAAGAAATAGAATTAGTTGAACAAATTAATTGAACATAATTGTTCTTATGCAATAGAATTAGTTGTTCCTGGTTTTTGGTTCCTTGTCTGAGAACTGCCACTTCTTTTCACCTGGAATGGCCCTGTGGATTCCGAATGTGTATCCCACACTCAGGTTTTGTAAAGATCGCTGCAGTTTCCAAACTTGGAAGGGCCTGGATGGTAATTATATTTATAGAACTATAATATATATATATATAGTCTATTGTTTATGACATGAGATTGAAACACATAGAACACCCCCATGTGTTCGATTGCTGTTGAGATTCTCATCTTTCCGTTTTCAATGGTATTGTGCTAATGGCTTTGATGCTTCTTGGCTCAAGATTTAAAGGCGTCATAAAGCCTGACAGCCACATGGAAGCACTAGATGTCACAAGATGGTTTGATCATGTTTGATCTGTACGAATATTCCGAATACCCACGGTAGCATCTTGCTATGTGGAGGCACAGTAATGGAAGATAATTCAGTGAAGTTGAAGTGTGAATCTTCAGCCAACGTGCAAAGCTGTTTTTCTTTATATCATCCACTAAGAAAGAGTGATCTACGAAGATTTCCTGGACACCACACAGATCTCAAGGTTCGCTCACACAACGCACCTGCGGTTAACCAGGTTGCGATTTTGGTTTTCTGGCCACCCTGGCATGTTCTTTCACCAACTGAATCACTCTGCCCAGCGTATACTTGCAGCGATGTGATTTTGACCCTCATATTTGCTGCTGGGTAGAGTATGATTCAGGCTGCTTCACGGTCACAATTTAATCAGAGGCAATCAGACCGGAAAGTCCGCCACACGGGCAAGGCAGCGTTGATTCTGCTCTCAAGAAATTGCACTGAACATGTGTCTCAACATAAGGTTTCCCCAAAAATAGTCTGGGGTCCTTGAAATTTATGACAGTATGTCAGTATGGGTTCCTTATCTTGAGACACTCAACTAGCTTGGGATTTTCTTCTGAGATTGTTCTGGCCGACCCTCAGGGAACGCAGGGGCTTTCTGTTAATTGCCACACAGGCCGCAAAAAAAGCAGAAACGCGTCACGTGAATTACGAGTTCCAGCGCGTTCGTCACAACTGTTGTAATCTGCTTGGTGGTTTCAAATTCTTGGTTCTTTTCCATACTGATCCCAATATCTGCCAAGATTCTTTGAAATTGTGGGTTTGAAACCACCAATCAGTGATGAATTGATTCAGAAGGCCCAGAATTCGTCACTTGATTCAGAGGCTATCTCTATGAACTCAAGGCCTCCAGCCGCAGTTTTCAGCAAATCTTTAGCCCTGAGGTCTGAAGGGTTGGAACCATGTGGGCTTGTCTGAAAATTAGTTCGGAAAAGCCCATGGCCCATTCACTGGTTAATCATAATCTTCCGGATGAAAGTGGCTATTTTGGGATATACAGCATACATCAGCATACCCTATTTTCAGACAAACCCATGTGCTTGTCTCTGAAATGTGAAACCCATTGATATTCTCTGAACAAATTGAAGATCTTTGAGACATACTCCGGGCAACGTGGCGGTTCAGGCGGGACATCTGAGTCGAGTTGCATCCCAGACTGATGATGGTTTCAGTGGGAAGCCATGACTCGAACATCTGTTGGAAAACACCCTGCGCCATGAGGGAGACACTGTGTCCGGGGGGGTCGAGGCGCAAGTTTCGCCAATAGGTTGGCTCCCTTTTAGCAAGTCCTTGATGTGAGTCTTGAAGAAGTTCGGTCGCAGGTGACCGCAGGAGGTGGCAGTTTCCACCAAGATTTTGGCTGCGGTCGGAATGTTTTCCTGGAGGAACAGTGGGACATAGTGGGACCTTATCTCAGAAAAAGGAATGACCATGAATCGTAGTTAATTACTTTGGTTAATCATGGTTAATCGATGACAAGTTTTAGCAACTACACCCTTCTGCTTTTCTTCCTCCAGCATGTCCAACATCTCGGCAAAAAACGCCAATCTTCAGATCATCCGGAGTTTCTGCCACAGTGCCAATGTAACAACCTCAGATCGTGTAGTCATACCGAAGTGCAACCTCCTTTAAGGTATTCATCAAGTCAAGATTTCGTCCATGTTTTTTGGGGTCCCCATAAACAGTCAGATTTTTTTCGTCCAGACTTGCGAGCCTGGATGATCCAAATGCTGATTATAGTTGCTGCATTGATAGTTGACGTTTTCAGCTGTGCAGCTTGTGAGTTCGGACCTCAGCTTAGACTCTTAGACCGTCTCGTCTCGATTTATGTCAGAACGACACTGACAGGTTAAAATGGCTATGCTGGAGGAAAGGTTGCACAAGTTCCGACTTTATTTCGGACACTAAGCGATTCAAGGTGTACGTACGAAATAGATATACGTGGATAATATATATATATATAATATAATGATTTACAGGAAGCGCTGTTTTTCTTTCTTCTGAATTTGCATGTACGGGGTATCGGTCAGATTTGCTTTGCTTGGGTTTTTAGGTTTTCTTCCAAAACATGACAACATAACATGTTTTACAACAAAATGGTCGTGGCTCGTTCCCCAACCCCTTGTTTTTGACTCAGCCCCACAGCGTGTGGAGCCAGGCATCTGCTTGTGTCGTGGGCCGTCCGCAGTGGGGGAATCGCCAGGATTCCAAGTGACGCCTTGGAGGCTGAAATTTTACCCAAATTTTTGAGATCCTGAGAACCTCTGAAGTCCAGTGATGGTTTTTTGAACATTTTTTTGAGCAGGGAGTTGTGTTTGTTTTGGTTTTCTTTGGGGGTCAATTTCCCAATGATCTGATCTCATGGGGTTGCGGAAGAACCATCCGCAGGGCACGGCGTATGAGATGCGGTCAAAATAAGCGTAGACTGTTGAGAAAGTGCACCAAACCATGTAAAGCGATAGGGCCCCCAAAAAAGCGACAACTTGTAACCATATGAGAGTGCATTAAACTTGGTGTAAACATGTGTAAACCAAGCAAATATTGTTTTGTGCCTTCACGCGATGTGCAAAATTTATGAAGAAAATTCAACTGCAGTGCCCACGTTTCTTGCAGTTGCCATACAATTTGTTGTCCAAGGTTATTGAACCGTTGCTTTCTGCAGGCAGTTGTTTTTTCTGCCAGGTCCCAAAGCAGTAGAAGACTCAACTAAATGCAACCGAATTCTGAATTAAATCAAAACATAGTTTTAAATCTAATTCTGAATTTCGTTTATGTGCTTTACTTTAATTTGAATATTCCTTTGCTTCCTTCTCTTTGTCTTTCCTTCCATTTTCCTTTTATTTCCTTTGGAATTCTGAAGTAAATCAGAATTGATTCTGAATCCAATTCTGCATTTCATCTATATTACTGTATTTCCCTTTTGTTTGATTTGTACTTTCTTCTTCTTTCGTTTTCTTTTCTCGTTCTTTCCTTCCTTTTTCCTTTTATTTTTTCAATTGTCCTTTTGGTTCCACGTTCCTTTTTCTTTTCCTTTCTTGATCATCAAGGTGTTCTAATTTAGCGATAACCTTAGCGATAATCTTTTGTTGAAAAAGGAACCCCGGATGAGGGATACACTCATTTGATCCCAACAAGAAGAACTCAACAAAAAAGCGAACAGGTTCTCAACCCTAGGCCATCAGGTTGTTTTGGGTCCCATCTTCAATGTCTAGAGCTTTTGAGCGGGGAAGTATGGCGTTTTCTGACGCCATGGCTTATCAAAGGGGGACAATTGCGAGGTGGCCCTTTTTCGTTCTCATAGAATCAGAATTAGTGATCTATAGTGATCTTATAACTGTTGGGAACCATTGAAAGAGTCTAGCAATGTGCTTAGATAGCTCCCCAACATGGTTGCAAGCGCAAAGACAACGAGCGCCCCTTAATCCATTCCCAGCAGTTTAGAGATATGAGTCCGCGAAGCCAATTGCGCTGCATTTTTGCATTATTTAGTGTTCATTTTAACAAAACACTGTAAAGCGATAGGCCCCCCCCAAAAAAGCGATAACCTATATTTTCGTACCAAGCGTCAACAATTGATTTTGACGGCGGCTCATATATTATTTATATATATATATGTCAAACTATGTCCAATAAATATGATACATGATATATATATATATATATACATGTCCAATAAATATATATTATTTATATATATATATATATGTCCCTAGGCTGCATAAGTGTAATGATTTCCTGGAAGCCACTTGCGACCATGTTGGACGTTTTCGGTGGCCCATGGCATTGGTAACGATCAAGGTAACCACCTGGATAGCTAAGGTAAATTAGGGAACTTGGTTAGATATAGTTTATCAATGGGAATTCCAGGATCCTAAATTGGAGGTACTGTACCATATAAGGCCATATTTTGCTGGGATATTCCCTTACATAGGCCTTATATAGGCCTTATATATGGTAGGTACCTCCATTTTAGGATCCTGAATTTCCCATTGAGTTTATGATGTTCATGGGGATATATAAAACTAGAATTATTATTATTTTTTTTTAAAACCAACTTATAACTGGGGGACTCAGCTAGATATAATCATGTACACATGCTACCGTGCACAACCATTTTATCCGTGTGATATTTGCAAGGAATCTTGAAGACAAGTACTGCAGCAATGTCATGATATACATGCACAGATGTGATCATACTCTACAGTGAAACACATAATATGTATGTATATATATATATGGGTAAATTATCACGACCTCACTGCGAGATCACTGGGAATGATGGTTAGTAGTGTGACTATCCCCAAATGACCTTATTTCAGGTTAGTGAAATATTATAATTTACCTAGATATATAGTATATGTACGGTGTATGTAATATAATTTTGATACAATATATGTAATACAATATACAGTTGGGTTGGCGGTGGTAGAGAGTGGAATTTCATTGTAAGCCCCCCCATAGCTTTTTTCTCTACCGACTGCCGGCCTCTTTCTGGGGGGTACCCTCTAGTGATTTGACATAGCTATAGAAAATCATCGTTTTGAAATAGGTAAAAGATACATAAATGGCAATTTTCCGTAGCTATGTTGAATTACCAGAGGGTAAATCAAGTTCTTTGGTATCCCCATATGTACCATTTTTTGAAAAATAGGGGGGATGCTAAGACCATCTAAGACCCGTTTTTTCGAGAGGGCTCCATGGCCAAGGTTGCACATCATGGCGGATGCAGCATGGCGAAATTGGATCAATCCACGAAAAGATGAGGATCTCAATGATGGTTGGTTGATGACTAGCTGGGGGTGATATACTCCTCAATTATATACATATATAATAAATAATACATATGTATATATATATATATTATAATATTATATATATATATATTGAAGATGGTCACAATATGTGACGGAATACAATGGAATCAACTTCTTAACCGTTTCCAGGCTGAACGGAAAAACTTCAGCAATGAATTGAATGTGACAAGATGGAGCTGCCATCGAAACCATCAGTTTTAGATGTTACTGATGGGGCTCGGTTTGTTGCGTTGTTGAATTTCTTCAGTACAGAAACCCTCGATGAGTCATAGTCATACTCCCGTGGAGGGTGGAGGATTCTACTGGGATTATCTGTCGGGTAATGGCACATAATGAATCATAATGGCATATAACGGTGTGCCATTATGGCACATATATCCCAGCCATTGGTTTGGAATAGACACCTTTAATGATTTTTACATATGACCCAGCTGTAATTGCCAGAGGACTGGAAAAAACTTGAGACTTAAACAGATTCCATGGATCTCCATTGGTTGAGAAAAAGATGTTGTCCCTTTTTTCAACAATGACTAGTATATCAGTAGTATATGAATAGTATATAAATAGTATATGAATAGTATATTAATAGTATATGAATAGTATATTATATGAATAGTATGATAGATCAATAGGTCAAGCATACTAAATGATATGACAAATTGGATCCGAGCATTTTTTTCCGAAGGACAATATTCATTTCAGAGCTATTCTTGGTGATCATTTTTTGGATCCATAGGGCCTATATACACATACACTCTCTAGTAAACCTTGACATAAACAATGGAAAACCTCCAGTTTTCATGGGTAAATCAACTATTTCTATGGGAATTTTTAATAGCAAACTGTTAGTTACCAGAGGATATAGAATTTCCAAGTAACATTGATGATGTCCTGGGATACTGACTTACCCATGCATTGGCTCATGACATAAGTATAACATAACCTAGGACCATGCATTGGTATACCGACAGGTCGTTAGGCATGGCTTGAAAAGTAGTCCTCCCACAAGTTGTCCCATGGGTCAAGCTGGCTTTGCCGAGGCGAAGCCGAAGTTGAGTGCGGAGGAGAGGGGAAATTCCATCGTCATTCTTGGGTACCTCAATAGCTGGAGGCTTTATTTCCTGGAAAATCCTATCTATAAAAAATGGATGATGTGCCTAGGGTACCCCTATTTCAGGAAACTCCCAAATGATCCTAAGGGATCTATGGCGGGGAAATGGTCCCCAAGTCATATTGAAGAGCATTGCACTTGCTCAATTTTCGGGGTTTATTTTGCCATTTTGGGGCAAAGCCATATGGCGAATCATCCAAACATGATCAAACATGGCTTAAGAAGAAACTCAGGTTTGGAAATTCTGAGAATTTCACCAGATCATTGTTCCATGTTTTTCCATGAATTTCCAAGTGGATCCAAAAATTTCCACCTCACATCGAAAACCACCCGTCTCAGACATGGCAAATTTCCACCCGCCTGGAGTTCCGCACATTTTTTTTGGATGAAACCACCGGTGGCTGGTTGGCTTCGAGGATGAAGCTGCCTTGTTGCAACTTCAGAAGTTGCAGCAGATGTTTGCGCAGCTCGGTTGACGTTTTTCCACGTTTTTCCACGTGAAATTCCTGCGAGAAGTGGCATCATTGGAATACATGTGACACGTATATTTTTTTGGCACAGCATAGCCCTCAAAAGCCAATCTACATATCATAGAGTTAACTGTAATCATATGTATATATATATAATTATATATTATGTTGATTTCTTCACATGTCGTTTCCACTGCGAACGGGATGATTTATCGAAACAACTGCTGAAATCATTGAGTCCACAGAGGTTTCCTGAGTCATGGTACCCCCATAGCTGGATGGTTTATAAGGGAAAATGCCATTAAAATAGATGATTTGGAGGTACCCCCATGACTTAGGAAACCTCGAGTTTTTTCCGTAGTAAATCCCAACATCTGCCTGGCAAAAAAACACACCTGTTGTGCTGGTGAAATGATGAAATCACACGTGTCTCGGCCGAAGGCAGAAGCAAAAAGCAGCGGCAGCGAAGGTGGAAGCGCGTTTAGAGTCCATGGCCGAGAAGCCGAAGGCTGCAAGCTGTGGGACCCGACCTGTGCCTCCAAGAGGTGATATTACATGGTGGATGGATACCACATTTATGGTATATATATAATATAATGTTATATGTATATAATGTTATATATATATTATAATATATAATATATACATATCTATAATGATATATAATGATATATATATATATAATATTAATATGATATATATAATCTATGGTATTCTATGGTAAATGGGTAAAACAGCAACAACATATCTGGGTTTCCGAGAAGTCATGTGGCACCCCTCAGAATTTTTTCCAGCGATGGTGACTTCGGAATCGTCAATGCTGAATTTGAATCGCCTAGTTACTCCACATCAATTCTGTGGGTTGTATACCCTCTGGTTATTTAACATAGCCATGGAAAATGGCCTGTTTATAGATGGTTTACCTGTTAGAAATGGTGATTTTCCATGGCTATGTTAAATAACCAGATGATACTAGTTTTAGATCCCCTTTTAGTGCTAAGAAAATAACGAGGCGCATGGACCTCATGGACCTGAGCATCCAGCTATACTGGCTACAGTAGCTCATGGTCAGTTTGGATTTCAGGATCGAGTTTTGCGGATCTTGCTCCAATGGGTATTCTAGGGGTTCCCGAACTGGAAGGGGGACTTGGGGGTAAACCAGTTATATCCTGGAATCAGGAGGCGCCGCTCCCGCCCGCTGCGCCGGTGCCGGTTGAGAAGCCAGCACCGGCACCGACACCTGTGGTGGTTGAAGAGGCGATGATGGACCGGATGTCACCGTAGCGATCCGTTGCAACATGTACATGTGGTACCCCTCACATGAATAGTCTTGAAACGTATGGAAAACCCAAAGTTTAGAGGCTTGGAATTTAAAACAATCACCGAATTCTGTTAACGTTGTAGTTAACGTTGTACACTCAAGAGTAGACCGTGATGTTCTAGACTATGTGCTTACCCTCTGGTTATTTAACATAGCCATGGTATAGATGGCCCATTTATAGATGATTTTCCCAGCTAGAAACATCTATTTATTTTGGGGATTTTCCATGGCTGTGTTGAAGGTGAACTCCACGTTTGGTGAAATAGGGATGGATCAAAAGCTATGAGATTCACCATATTTTGGGAGGATGAACATTCATAAATCCATAAATCCCATCTATCTACCTATATATATATAGATTGATGTGAAAAGCAGGGTGCTGATCGGGTTTTGCCCCAGACCCAAACCAGCTGTTTTTCTCTGCGGAAGGTACAGCCTGAGGCGGACAAGCCCGTTCGGCTGCCACCAGCGCAGGAGAAGGAGCCCAAGAAGATACAGATCAAGCTGCCACTCGGAACAACCTGGGTTTGTTTCACACAACTTCTGCCATTGCAGCAACCCCGAAAAGCCAAGAGAATGACGAGGTCGACGGAGGCCTGAAAATGATTGGAAACACATGGCTATGAGTCAATACCTATTAATACCATTTTTAGGGGGATGAACATCCATTTACCAGCTATTTTGATGTGAACTACAGGGGTACTATTGGTTTTGACCCATCCCCACATGATCTAAACCCACCCTGGACATACTGTTCTACAAAATCTGGGGACATCTCCCGGTGAAAAACTTCAACCTTTGAGCGATGGAAATCTATGGCTGTTCCGTGGAGATGATCTACTGGATTTCCATGGATTTCCCATATCTACTTACAGTTTTATTTAATGGGAAATCCATGGGAAATCCATGGAAATCTATGGGAAATCTATCATGGAAATCTATGGGAAATCTATTGGAAAATCAGAAATCTATGGGAAATCTATCATGGTTAAATCTATCAGTAGATCAATGATCTCAATTTACAGAATATGTTTCATGGAAAATCTATGGGAAATCCAGACATCTAGATGTGAAATGATGTGAATTTCTGGATCAATTAAATTTGCATCTAACATTCAATTTGATCTATGTGAATGGAGATCTGGAGGCTAATCAGGATCGCTGCCTAAAGAGGATCGAAGAAAAACAGGAAAAACCATGTTCGACCCTGCCAGGAAAATCGGGGGAAGATGAGTTTCCACTAAACATGGGTTCTTTTCAGGGTCGAACTCTTAATTTGCCAGAGGCTACTGTAGACCAAGTAGACCAAGTAGACCAAGTGAAAGTTTACTGCGAGATTAAGCATGACTAAGAGCAACGAGAAAGGGAGATGTACTGTGCTTTTTGATGCTTTTTGTCAGAAAGGGCATGCTTTTTGATCTAAGATACCAAGGTTGAGGAATTCAGCCACAGCAATTGTGAGTTGACCATAGTTGACCTGTTTGGGGTTGATTGTTCTTGGGGCCCCAAGCTGCCGATTTCGGCTACCCCTAAATCCTCCCAATTAAAATGGCCATGAAGATGTCCCCTTTCCGGCAAAGCCAACTAGGAATTTCTGGCAGATTCCGGCCCTGGGCTGAAGTAAGCTTCTTTTTTCAAATATTTTTCAGCCGTCCCAATAGTTCATCCATCTGGGTAGATTATAACGACCTCACTGTTCTCCGTCACTGGAAATCATGGTTAGTAGGGGAAATTTCCTCAAATGGCCTTAATTCAGGTTAGTGAAATAGGTATGGGTCAATACCTATAGATACATTTTTAGTGGGATGAACATCCATTTGCCAGCTATTTTGATGTTCACCAGGGGGATAGGGTTTTGACCCATCCCCAAATATTATCTACAAGTAGTAGTTCATCCATAATTTTGAGAACCAAAAAAGGCGCGAGCAGCTCTGAGGCAAGTGGGTACAGCCCAAGCAGCTCAAGCCCGGCAAGCAGCGCAGGCTGCACAAGAGCGGCAAGCGGAGCAAGAAAGGCTAGCTGCAGAGCAAAGGAAAGCGGAGCAAGAACGTTTCTGGCTTGTTTGAGGATGGGTTGTTTAATACCCTAGTAAATATTCGATAGGTGACTAAGCGTTTCTTGCTAGCTGTTCAATTTTTTGGGTCAAGAGGTTGCTCACCCAAATGACAGGTGAACAGTTCACAGCTGTTTGAATTATATTTGTGTGAGGTGGTCTGAAAATTTGGAAGCCCCCAAAATCCCATCTGTTTGGTGGTTTGGAACGCCTTTTATTTTTCCATATATTGGGAATACTCATCCCAACTGACTTTCATATTTTTCAGAGGGGTTGGAACCACCAACCAGCCATGGTTTATCAACGTTTTCTACAAATTTAGCCAGAAACTGCATGATTTCACGACTTTTCCGAGCTTTTTTTCTTTATTTGGGGCCTCAGTTTCTATTCTGACCTCGTGGGTCCGCTGTTGATCCAAAGCGAGAACTTCCAAGCCTTGGCGGCTTGGCGCTGAGGCTTGGCTGCCAAACAGCGTCAGGCGGAACAAGAACGACTCGCCGCTGAGCAACGCAAAGCGGAGGAGGAACGACTCGCTGCACTGCGTCAGGCGGAAGAGCTGGCTGCACAACAGCGGAAGGCTGAGGAGGAACGTCTGGCAGAACAGAAGGCAGGGTAAACACCTCAAGATGTTTCCAGTTTAGTTTGTTTATATAACATATAATATAATATAATAAAATCCTGGGATGACGATTCGGGATGATGATTCCCAAGAAACACTCTATGAATCACCAGGATATCATTTGATAGCTGGGCTCATCAGATCGAAAGATCCACAGATCTGCGGCCACCACTGCTGTGGACCATGCAGCCATGCCATGCGTCAGGCGGCGCAAGCCAAAGAACGGCTTCGGGCTGAGGCGGAACAGGAGATTCGAGAAGCAGCGAAAGCCAAAGCAGAGCAAGAACGCCTGGAAGAGGAACAGAAAGCCGAAGAAGAGCGTTTCTAGGTGTTGGAACTTGTGAAAAATTCGGGGATGCTTTTGATTGGTTTTGAGAGTTTTGATTGGTGTTGTCAAGACATGGTGACCCCCCAATTGTTATGTTGATTGGGCTGATGACAACCCCTTGGGATTTAGCAAGTCCAAATCTGACTTTGTTTGACCATGAGCATATGGGCGTAAAAATGTAATGGTTCAATGTAATCAGCAGCAAATTTCCATGTTGTTGTTTTTTTGGTCTCCATGATCATTCCAGCCGTTTTTTTTGGAGAGATGACATACACCAGCATCAATCATGGTTAGCAACAGCGTAGTTCATGAAATCCACCAAATCATTACTTGTCATTAATTCTCCAGCTCGGTGGACGTATGATAATTCAGCCATAATCATATCAGCCACACACACATATGTATATATATATATAATATGCATGCATATATAAATCTGTATATAAACATGTGCAAACATATACACATATCTACACATCCATAGTTCTATGTATATATATATACATGTATGTATATAGTGGGTTCCCATCCCCTATCAAATGTTGATGCAACTTACATGTAATTGGGAAGATCAACACGGATATTAGGAATGTCCCTGTTAAACTTTATATTCAACTGATGATGATGATGATGATGATGATGATGATGCTCCGTGTCCCGTCGTCGTTGCCGTTCCGGGCAAAACCCGGGCATTTGCCGTATACATAAGTCAACATACGTACATAGAGACACACACACACATATGTATATATATATATATGTATATACACATGCACATACACATACTGTACACATACACATACACATATACTGCATTGCATTGCATGACATCACATCAAACCACATCACATACTATACATAGTTTTTTTTGCATATATATATATATACATGTACATACATATTTGCATACATATGTATCCAATATATATATGATTATATGTATATCTACATACATTTATAACTATATGATATTCCACAGGGCAATATTTGTGACCCATCCCTTATTTTTCAGCCTTCTTGGCTCAGCTAAGGCCTTGCCGCAGAGCAGGAGCAGAAAGCCGCCGAAGAAAAGCAGCGGAGAGCAGCAGAGGAAGAGGCCTTGCAGGCAGCAGCTAAGCAAGCACAGGCTGGGCCAACGGTGGTGAAGGGGACGATGATTGATGATTTACCCTGCGGTTATTTAACGTAGCTATGGGAAATCACCATTTTTAATAGGTAAATCATCATAAATCATTTATAATGGGCTATTTTCCGTAGCTATGTTAAATAACCAGGGTGTAACTTTTTTTTTAAAGAACTGCAAGCCATATCGCAAACGCCGCCTCTGCAACCTCAACGCAGATTGCCCACAAGGCAAAAACAATTTCCTGCTTAAACCTTTACAATGCCCAGTAAGGGTTGATTCAGGAACCATTTTTTATTTACAATGGTTAACCATATGGTTAAATTAACCATATGATTTAACCATTTTATCCATGGTGTGAGTGAAATGAACCTTATGATGATTTAACCATAGGAAAAGCATCTGAAAATGATGATTTGACCGGGACTTAGCTACGATAAATCTCCCAGGAGAAACATGATCAAAGATGGGGATGTCCTGGGATTTATAGCTGATTCATGGTAGCTAAGTTGACTCACAGAACTTTGGTGAACAGCTATTGAGATGATTTTTTTGAGCCATCAAAAATAGCCTGGTTGATTGGTTAATATTTTCACACTTGAACTACTTAATTTATTGGGGATCATGATAACCCATAGTAGGGATACCTATCAACCAACTAGTATTTCATGAGAAGGGATGGGGGTATTTTTTGTGGCTCAATTGTTTGCTACCCCGGTTTAATGGAATTAGAACTCACCAATGGGAATAGCAACAGAAATACTAGAATCACCCGTGGTGTCCCATAGTGAAAAACAAATGTTAGAATTGTGTACTATATAGTAACTTTCAATTTAATCGGATGAATAGTGATGAACTATTTATAGACTTCCATAATAGGTCCGTAACAAACAAGGCCGATGGTTTAAGCGTCTGTTTTTTGCCTGGATTTTGCCGTCCATGAACCTCTCTTGGCATGGTGTTCATGCTGTCTTTTGATGCCTCGAAAACATACGAAATATTTCGAATCCAGCCACAACTGCTTGAACACATATTAGGGGTGCTGTATGATGTCTCTAACTTATTGACTGACACCATCTGACTCGGATGTTTGAATGTTGCACTCGAAGTTGGACTAGCTTGCGGATTCAATTATGTACTCCATGTTTGAGGCACGGACAGATGGGACAAGACCTGTTGTCAAAGAGATTGGGTCATCCTTTGCCATTTCGACGTTCTGGTACAAGCTCGCCATTTGCCTTGTTTCGGGTCCAATTTGAAACCTTCCAGGCGGCTATGCTGAAAGCCCAAGACCAACCAGATGCTCAGCAAGATCAAACACAAACCAATCAACAGCTGCAACAGCAGCAGCTGCAACAGCAGCAGCTGCAACAGCAGCAGATGCAGCAGCAGCAGATGCAGCAGCAACAGATGCAGCAGCAACAGCAGCAGCAGATGCAGCAACAGCAGCAAATGCAATATCAACAACAGTTGCAGCAACAGCAGCAAATGCAATACCAACAGCAGATGCAGCAGCAACAGCAGATGCAATATCAACAGCAGATGCAATACCAGCAGCAGATGCAGCAGCAGCATCAGCACCTTGGTTTTGCTTCAGATGGCTGAGCCATGGAGACATCCTGCCAACACCCCCTATCTCAGCAACTTTAAGCCATATCAGCCAGTGAATTGAGCAGTGGTCAGAATCCCTGTTGGTTGATGCTATACAATGTGAGGCCCCCCAGTGATGTGAACGTTGGTTGAATGATTCGCCCCAGGAATACTATAGTTCGTTAATTATTTGTGTACCAGAAACATCCATAAACCAGTTCGTGAAATTGGGGTTATTGGCACCAACTTTTCACGCTATCGTGGCCGGGGGCCTCACATTCTATGAGTACGGGGCGGTCCAGGTGATCCTGGTGCCTTCCCAAAAAAAAGGGGGAAGTATCACAGAAGGTGGTGCCCCAGTTCGTTAGCTAAGTTGGTGAACATAACTCCCATTTCACTATGGTTTATGGCAGATATAACTATAGTATTCATGGGGTTTATAAACCAACTAACATCACTGGGGGGCACCATCCTGCAGATCTATGGGAAATTCTATTAGCCACCAGTATAAAGGGACGACATAGATGTTGAAAAATGGACATGCCTTGGAAACTTAAGGAAGTTGTGCTACTCCGAAATTTCTAAGAATAGATCTGGATATATCTGGATACATGATAACAACCTCACTGCGACCTCACTGGAATAATGGTTAGGATTCGGGGAATCACCCCCAAATGGCCTTAATTCATTGAGGTTGGTGAAGTATTATAATTTACCCATATATATTCATATACATTTATGGGAATTATGAATTCATTTGCTTCCGATGGTGCACTTGGGTTCACGGAATTTCTATGTACTAAAAGATTTGCGATATGTAATGACACACTTATTTGTATGTCTGTATCTATATCTATGTCCGTGTCTGAGTTTTGATATGTATCTGTATATATATACGTATATTATATATATGTGTGTACACATGCCTAGACACACATTTTACCAAATATTAAACATGTTTGAACAACACAGCAGACGACTGCATTCAGTTATGTTGAGCACCAAGAATTACACATGCAGCAACCCCCCAAATCGACGGAAAAAGGTAAAGTTCGATCTTAAGCATAGCGGTTACGTACTTTTCTTTTTTTGGGTGGCTGTCTACTACATCCGAGACAATCTGACTATATTATATATACACATGTATATATATATATATATTCATAAAAGATAATACATATGTATATATATATATAGATATATATATATATATATATACTGCACATGGTGCCCCCAACTATAAGTGGCTTGAAAACTCCATCGAATTAACAGCTGCGAATCAAAGGTATCAGCAGATGCAGATGCCTGGACAGGTGCGAAAAAAACAGTTGGGCCAGCGGTTTTTTGGGGATCCAAAAATGGGGAAAAACCTGGGGAAAAACCTGGGGAAATGGGGAAAAACCTGGGAAAAACCTGGGAAAAATGGGGCGAACCTGGATTTTCTGATGCTTCTGTTAGATCTTCTGATTGGTTTATGAAAGAAGATGTTCTAAGAACCAACAAAGCATGAACTCATATATTCCCATTACAGGATAGCTTATGGTTGGGTATCTTGCTGTGAGTCAAATCCGGAAAAGATTTTGGGCTATACCAGGTGGTGTGGACCCAAAATTGCCCAAAAAAAACTGGATGGATACCCGACGCGCAAAATGACTGGTTGATGGTCGGTTAAGCATCAAACATGCAGAAAAAGGGGGGGTGAACTAACCAACAAGTTGGGGTTTCAGTGGATTTGACAACAAAAAACTGCGGGTTTTGCCGACAAACATGGTAGGTCAAGGGTGTCTTTGCATTTTCATGGAGGAATATGTCGTACGATCTTTTGCACTTTAAGTTATATTCAGCCACGCTACCATGAGGCAAATCCACTCGGAATTGCTTTGAGATGGGGCCCATGTTACCCCCCTTGGTAGTTGGGGAGATCACGCTGACCCTCAGCAGCGTGAATAGGAAAACATGTGAATAGGAACGGTTCTTGAAAGGTGTATTCTTGACAGATTTGCACATGTTCATTATGAATACGTGTATGTACAGTATATATCCATGTAGATGAGTGATGTAACTATGTTTACACATGCATTCTTTTTGATCTTGATACGATTAGAGTCAATTCTAGTCTTTTGATGTCTTTTGACCTATTCAAAAAACACACATAGGAATTAAACCATCATTAACCCTAGTCTTTTGACCTATTAACACACAGATTTAACCCTGGAATAAACCATCATTAATATTTCGATGTGGAAATCCATCCTGGTTTTTTAACCGTTTGGGAAATGATCAAAGAGCCAGGTGCAAATGGGAGATCCCATGCAGCAGCAGGCCGCTGAAATTGAAAAACCTCCGCAGGGTGGGCAAAGCTGATTTTGTGCTGGGAAATGTTTAGTCATAACCCCAGCCAAAATTGTTGATTTAAAACGATTGTTTGCACATGTTTTGAGTCGTTTTGACCCATTGAAAAAAACTAGGATCGATTGTTCACTTATTGTAACTGAGCCATTTCATTTTGACCCATTTCATTTTGACCCATTTCATTGATTGTTCATTTATTGTAACTAGGATGAACATCCAGCGAACGGCCGTCAGTCTTGACCCAATACAGGAAGTCAGACACCTCTACCTTTGTCCAAGGTTCATCAAACTGCCAGTGTTGGTTGGTCTGTTGCTATTGGAACATTTCACAGTATGGGTTTGTTTGTACATGGAGTAGCCTCAAATTTGATAGTCAGTTTATCATCAAGTTTCCATCTGTTGCCCCATGAACAGTGCATAATTTTGGGTGATACCACCATTTTTGGACAAGACAGCCGGTCAGCCGGTTGAATTGCATTCTTTAAGGCGGAAAGCCGATTAAAAAAAAAAATAGGGAAGTTGGTTTATAACTTTGCTAACTAGGATTTATAGTGGATATATATATATATATGATATTTGGGGTTATTAACCAACTTACAATTTGGGGGCTCCTGTGGAGAAATCAAAATAATTGCTGGATACATCTCAGGTGTACAATTCCTTCGACAAAAATCAAGTCCCAGGTGTAAATGGAGGTTTTCCTGGCTGGGAAAATCATCGAACAAAATGGGTGATTTTCCATTGCTATGTTGATTTCTAGAGGGTAAATCCATGAAAGTGAGTCGATTCACCTGCTGAGGGTCACAAAATGAAAATATTGATGGTTGCAGAATAGATTCACTTGAATTTCTGACTTGGCAAACCAAGTCAAGCTCTTCAAAAGATTTTTCTCACATATCCTCCGGTAATATAATAACATAGCTATGATTTGTAGATGATTTACGGTACCCATTAACATTTTTTGGTGTTCCGTAGCTATGCAGAAGGTGACTGGACGGTTGGGGTAACATGTTGACGTAGGCCATGATGCAGCAGATGCAGATGCAGCAGATGATGGCACAGGCAGGCCGTACATGTAGATGGGTCTGTCTGAAAATGGACAAAATCCCCTTTTATAGATATTTATAGATGGAACATCAGCCATGTATGATAATAGAGATGATATCCCAAACTATGCAATGTTCGCCCATTTATAGACGATATCCCAAACTATGCAATGTTGATAGAGGAAACCATGACAATGATTGACCATCAAAATTTGTCGCTTTGTCTATTTTTGCGAAGCCAAATGGATTATATAGACTAAATGGGTGAGTAATTCAATGGTTCGAATGATTTTGTAGAGATTGAAGTTTGTGAGGTCGTGTGTTGAATGAAAGAACGTAAATATAAAAAAATGCAACAAAAATACAATAAACATGGAAAAACACTGGCATACTGAAAGAACGATGCGAGATAAAAGAGCAAGAAATAGTTGAGAGTTAGAAAATTTCAATTTACGAAATAACTGCTATTAAATAGGCGCGAATTGTTGGGGAATGATGATTTACAAATGATGTTCGATAAAGGTAAGAGACAGAACAATAAGCACACGGAAATAATGTAAAGCTCATGAGTTGAAACGAACGCATAACATACAGAGCGAGAACGTTATGAAAAGTTATTGCTCTTAAAAAAATAAGACAAAAATAAAACAGAAATTTACGAAACACTAGGAAAAAAACATGCATTTTATACATTTTTTATACTTGTCACGCATACACTCGCTCGTCTTTATACATTTATTTCGCTATCTCTAGAGCGATCCTTTTTTGTTTATGGTTTTCACTGGCGCTTTTTACATTCCTCATTTTCAAAAAATTAAGTAACGGGATAACCAGCAATACGATATGTGGTTTTGGTAGAAACTAGACTAATTGTACCCCCCAATGGCCCTCAAGTAATTGAGAAACACATGATAAATCATGTTTTTTTTGTTGAGACGAAGACAAAATTGTTCTTGACTGTGTAAACCGACTCGTAATCTCCAGGGTTTCTGGTGATCCGCAACAAAAATAATACAGAAAATCAAATCCCAGTAAACTTAGAAGGTTATCCAGTATGCATTTTCTGTCAAGGATTTGCATTGTTTATCCTTAGGTTTTGTTCTGCTGTTTTTGGGTTGCAGTATGTGGACTTTGAGAATGCCTAAGATTAATCCGTTGGAAAAAAAAAACAAACGTGATAGTCATAGCCGCTTCAATCAACCAGGATTACCCTCTGGTGAACTAACATAGCAATGGAAAATGGCCATAGAAATAGTGGATTTTCCCATTAAAAATGGTGGATCTTTCCATAGCTTTTTGTATGTTTACCAGAGGGAATTTTAAAAAACTGGGGGCTTGGTACTACCCTTCAAAGGGCTGATGGGATGATCCTCCGATCATCCCTGAAAATTCCTGCCGTAGATTCCGTTCGCGGCGCTTCTGGATGGATTCTGGTGGATAAAAACCAATAGAAAGAAAATATGGACCTATGGACATGTGTATGCATCTGTATATATATATATATCTGGGTAAATTATGATATTTCACTAACCTGAATTAAAGCCATTTGGGAATGATTCCCCTTATTAACCATGATTATAGTGAGGTCGCAGTGAGGTCGTTATAATTTACCCAGATATACATATATATATATGTATCCAAATCATCTACGGTATAGATTTAATTATCCCATTATAATCCACTATCATTTTTTTGAATAAACTCCCAGAGTTTTGAAGACTTTTCCACATCTAGATTCTGACGCGTGATTTGGAATAATATTTGTTTGGCATAAGCACCCATTCAGAAGTAATTTGAGAAGTCACGGACGGTTTTGGGTAATACCCAGGCCGTTCTAAACCTGAAAAAACAGTGTGTTTACCGTTTTTGGAGTACTTTGAGGGGCACAATGTTTTAAAATTTTGCTATTGACCCTCTGGTAGCTCAAAATCTTTGACTTTAGCCATATGGGATGGACGGGGGACGACAACGACCATGCCCATTGCTGCTTATATCCTCCAGTCTGTGGATTCGCAGTTGTGTTGTCAACGTGACGATTTATGTTGCTTGTTTATTTTGCTTGTTGGTGGTCATCCAACTTGTTCGATTCATCCCATTTTTGGTTGCTTGAATCTGAGTAACATCCACTTTCCAATCGCATTTTTGTTGGCTGTTGCTTGAAAAGCCAACTGCTTTTTTGTTGGTGAAGTCTGTCTTTGTTTGTTGGATTCGGATTTTCAGAACACGATATTTTCCACAGATTTCACAGATTTCTGATTTCGGCTTAAATCGCCAGTTAAAATCTGAAAAATCACCAGTTTTGATGGCTATCTCCCTAGGTCTGCTGGTGACCCATCTTTTCCTCGGGGCAAACTTTCCACCAAAAACCGGCAGGGCGGTCACTGTCAGCTGGGGAGCACAGTGAACTCGGTGAACGCGGTGAACGTTGACCCGGGCAGGATCAGATTTACGATACCAGAAAAATTAAGTAATTGAAGTAGTGTAACAATGGATCATAATAGACTTATGATTTTGAGAATTTTGTCAATCGATTTTTTTCTAGTTGGTGGTTTGGAACATTTTTTTTTCCATTCAGTTGGGAATAATCATCCTAACTGACGAACTCATATTTTTCAGAGGGGTTGAAACCACCAACCAGTTAAGTAGTGTAACAAGGGATCATAATAGACTTATGATGGCCAACTGAGCTACAGAAGGGTTGTAGTATATAGTTTGAATTAAACATGTGAAAGACATGTGCTTAAAAAATGCATTACTTTTGAAATGTGAAAAACATGTATTCTAAAAATGTACACAAAATGTGAAAAAATGTTTTGTTTAGATCAATTTTGAAGCTTTGTTCGCTTTTCCTTTTTCATGTGATTTTATGTTTTTGCTCCTGGTAGTCATTGTTTTGCTATAGATAAATTAAATAGATCTGCGATCTGCGCAGTCCACTTCCGATCGATTTGAACTGCTCCTCTCCGATTTTCAATCTGCAGAAGTTGGGCAGGCAGCAAAGTAACTGCAGCAAAACTGGCCCCAAAAAATCAATCCTGAAGAAACGATTTCAGAGTTACACAATAGAATGGCCATTGTAGACTGGCCATATAGATAGAATTATTGATAGTATGTATAGATGTATAGAATGTATAGATGTTCCTAAAATGTATATTAAATATATTTGCCATTATTGCTCATGACCATAAAAGACTATTATATAATTGTCAGTAATAGACCATTATACAATAGACTTTTATCTAGTGGCTATCATACAATGGATTATTGAGGAATTAAGCAGCAGATTTATTGGGTAATTAACCACATTTAGCCACCAGATATTAGGGATCTAATTTGTTTATTTAGTAAATGGGGATTTTTCGCCAATGGAATTTGCGGGAAATTTTACATGAAACTTTTCACCAGCCATTTCCCAACTCCGATGGGGAGTTCATGGAAAAGCACGTGACTTGTCTTGTGCAAGCATTCTTTGGCAGGTGATTTTGCAGGTTTCGATTCAACCAGCTCACAGCTTTTTTTTAAATGCAGCCATGAATAACCATGATATTTATCATGTAAACATATGTAAACATATTACAGCTTGAATTGATGAAACAACCGTAGAATTCTGTTGGAATTTTGCTTACAGTGGAATTCTACCCTCTGGTAATTCAACACGACTGGCTAGGTTCAATCCCCATAATCATGATCAAATCCTATAAAGTCCCCTATAAAGTCCCTTAGATTCCCATTAAATCACATACCCTCTGGTAAAACATACAAAAAGCTATTGAAAATGGCCATTTATAGTGAGTTGTCCCATTAAAAATGGTGATTTTCCATAGCTATGTTAGTTTACCAGAGGGTAAAATTACCATGAAATCCCATAAAGCCACTGCCTTTCAGTTGACACAACATGACGTTGCAAAGGCCCGGCTACATGCCCATGGATGTGGGACAGGTGGGAGAGACATATCGGACATATCGGCCAAAAATTTGGCTGTGAGCGACATATACTTACTGGTGCTTACTGTAGTAGGGGATGATGGAGAATGATTCATTAATTCTAGAGTCATAGAGATGAGTTTCTACCTAAAGACCTGCTGATTTCCCCGCCGTGTTGGTATCCTCGGTGCGATAAGTATTTACAATCGTCTCATTCCCCCATTACTAATCACCAGTAAGTCTACCATGAACATCATCATAACGTCGATAGTGGACGACCAATAATTCAATTAGGAGTTTGCATGTGATGTACACAAATATAACTGATAGCGAATATCTATTTGGTGAACAACCATTGTGACTTTAATCACCGATAGAACCAGTGTATATTACATATATATATATATATGTATATATATATATATACATGCGACTATTTTTGTTCAAAACATGATTCAGCCAATAAAACTGGGGCTGTAATTAGCGTGATACTTTGTGGGCTGGTTCCAGCGAGGGTAAGTTTAAGTAGCGTGATAGTCCACGTGTATATATTTGGTGTCATCATCAACTTCCTAAGTGGGTGAAGCACCACGTAGATGCAGTTGATCAAGCAACACCAGATCCGAGATCTGGGTCACTGGGTCAACAAAAGTTACAACTCCCCAAAATGGGTTAACGGTTAACCAATGAATCAAGGTCTCAATGGCTGTAAAGTCAAGCCATGTCAAGCCTATGCACTGGAGCGTTTGAATAGCTATCTGAAAAGGATAGTCATTTTTACTGTGGCGGGTGGCGAGTCTTCTCATACCATCCAAATCGTGGTGGAAGGGCCATGGCTTCAATGGGAATTTCAGGATCCTAAAATAGAGGTACTGTACCATATAAGGCCATATTTTGTGGGGATATTCCCTTACATAGGCCTTATATAGGCCTTATATAGGCCTTATATATGGTAGGTACCTCCAATCTAGGATCCTGAAATGGCCATTGATGGCTGTGTTGAAGTGCTCAGGTATATCCACAGCAGATGGGTATGCAGTGTGGCTCCCAGTGTTCCAATATTCGGCGGATGCCTGTCAACAGAAAAAAACGACTACAGCATATTCAATGGTACTGGCAAATATCATCACACTATAGATCTTGGCATGACATTTAGTTCAGGATGTTTGACGGAACTTAGCGTTGATACTAGTTCATACAGAAGAACCCTCTATCTTTTGTAAGTGTATGGCTCAAAGGCTTGTTTGGGTGCGCTGTCATGTTCTTTATTGTTGATTTACAGCCATTTTTTGGGTGAATATTGCAAGTTCCTCGTGGGACTTTGTTTGATTCGCTTCGGAGGGTAGTTAGTATATTGTGAAAGGCGGACCGGACGTGTATTTTCTGATTGTCTCTGTACGATGTTACATTATCAAACAAAATCGGAATATCAAAGAGTATGGAGTGAATTATATGTGTAATTATATTCTATTATTCTTGGAAAATCGGAATATCAGACACAACACACCGAAACACTGAGTTTGCTCGCAAACTTCGCCCAGGTATGGCTGTCAGCAAGGCCGCTGTGTAGCTCCAATCAACTTCCAACCGGGCAATAGGTAAATCATTTGTTGGCGCACTTCCACGTTGGGTTTTCCCATCAAAAATGACAGGCCCAACAGGAAGACATCCCAGCTAGAAGTTGAGAATATAGCCCCATCTCACTTTAGATATCTAAACCAACTAAGCTATCATTTGGAGGGCCTTTCCTGCATTCATGGGAAGTCACTACTTGTATCAGCCAAAGCCCCCTTCGTTTTTGATCCTCAAAAATGCTGAAAACTCCCATCGAGACCCCATTTTGTTCGTTAAATCGCCATTGTTGTTGGGTAAATCACCACTTTTGTCGCTTAAAAACACTATTTTTGTTGGGTACATCACTCGATTTTTTTTCTTCTGTCAATCACTCGATTTGTGTTGAGTAAATCAGATGTAAATCAGCATAAAATTGCTGGGTAAATCACTGGAAAACCACCCAAATTCAATTGCTGGGTAGATGATAATCATTTTCCCATGGTTTTCCTCCATGGTTTTCCTCCATGGTTATCCTCACTGGTTGGTGGTTTGGAACATTTTTTATTTTCCCCAATAGTTGGGATGATGATCCAATCTGACTAATATTTTTCAGAGGGGTAGGTATACCACCAACCAGCTCATGTTTTAGATCACCATTCACTCCTCGACAGGCGGAGATCCCATGGCGGCCATGGCCCAGGTGGAAATTTTTACCGACGGGAACAGTAATGACGGTGCTATATGGATGGATATACACATAGATATGTGTGTATACCTATATATATATATATTATATACATATATATGTAATTATATATATAAGTATAACCTATCTGTATATATAAATTGATATATGTATATATATATAATTTATCTATATAAATTGAATACAGTGGTGAAAAATGATATTTCTTAATTCTACATGTATATAAAGTGATTCAACCGTCAAACATGAGTATTCTATGAGCACACAGAAATAAGTTGAGGGTTTGGGGCAGAATCGCACTGCAGTGTCGATGCTCGTTTTAATTCCAGGGTAGCTGAGAGTGTTTTGTTCAAATATCATGAAGATCTATGAAAATCTAAGGGTAGCCCCACAAGGGTCACAATTTAAACACACTTTTTGAGTAGGCCAAAAACAGAAGGAAGGGGGCGACATGACATATCAACACTCCTTGATGCAAAGTATTGGATCTGGCAAAAGTCCTTTCAGAAAGAAACACATACTCTTTTGTGCTGGAAATGTGTGAGCCACAAACCATCAGAAACCATCAAAAACCATCAGAAACCATCAGAAAACAATCAAAAACCACCAGAAACCACCAGAAACCATCAAAAACCCATCAGAAACCCATCAAAAACCATCAGAAAACATCAGAAACCATCAAAAATTATCGAACCATCGACTGGTTTCTAGATAATTTTCCGATACAAAAGTGGCAATTCCGCATTTTGTTGTTTTTCGGATCTCGACCAGGGGCAGATGGTACAACCGGGATGTCAGGCTTGAGATTGGGTCAACGGTTGTGGTGGCAATGACCCCTGCTTCTTTAGGAGTCACCTCGGGTACCTCAGGGTAAACCAACATAGATGTGGAAAAGCCATGGAAATGATCTACTTTCATGGTGGCTAAACTCCGAATTGTTCGATACTGTTGGTTTCCACAGAGTACTGGTACTTGAGTCCAACGTACCTGCTCGTACCTTCTGATTTTCTCTCATTTGTATTTTCTATCTTGTCATATCTTATGTATATATATATGTATAATCCGTTTCATGTCATTTCTCATCTGCCATAAAATTGTCTTCTCTGTCTCATTTGTCCCATCTATTTGATTTGTCTTATCTGTCTCACCTGTCTTATCTGTCATGTCTCTCTATCTACCGATCTATCTACTACAATATAACCAGTTGTACCCTCCGGTAATCAAACATTACAATGGAAACTTCTCCCTTTAATTAGTTCGATGATTTTCCCAGCTACAAACCTCCATTTATAAGGGATGTCCTAGCCTGTCATGTTTGATTACTGAAGGGTATATGGCTTACTAGCAGTGCCGACAGACGATAGGGGGCTGCCACAGTCCACCCCAACAATGAATTGATCTGGAAAATGGGGTATACCCTGCAGTTATGGCCAGTTTGTTCCTAAAAGATATGATGACAATTGATGACACGCCAAATTTATAAATCAGATCAATTCAGATTTTTGTTCTAATCGCCATACTGTTCAGATTTTCATGAAGCATGTCTCAAATTCTTGAATAAATTTCTATTCAGGCACCCAGATCTAGGTGGCAGGACAGGCAGTTGGAAGAAGTGAGGTTGATATGATGATTCTTCCATGTTCTCATTGAACATGGCAATTTTTGGGTTCAATGGTAATTGTGAATGCAATATTAACTTTTGAATGCAACACCGGTGCCTGTTTTCCGCGGATTCATGATATCTATCCTGTGAGAGCTGACAAAATCTGCCTCAACCTTTGAACTCTTCAACAAAGCATTCCGTGCATGATGTGTCTTCTCAGGTGCTTCCCAAAAAGCGCCCAAAGAATTGATCGATCAGTCTTACCGAGTGTTTGGCATTGAAAATCCCTCAAGAAACAGCAGTTATCCTGGATTTTATCTCGGATTTATCTTTGATTTGGATGTTTCCAAAAAGTCAAATGTGGAATATCATTGGGGAATATGGAAACCAGCTTGGGTACCAACTGGTTGGTCATTCATAATACTGGGTAATAATATTCCAATATTTATCAGGTGTACCCCCAGGCCTCATCATGCAGTCGTCATGGATGACCATTTTACTGAGTAACACCATGCAGAGGATTGGAGATCCTCCATGACTTTAGAAATCCCCACCGGATCTACCGGTTTTATCTACAGCAAATGCGAAAACCCGAAAATCCATGATAGGGAAATCAGTATGAATAGGATTGAATAGGTACCCTCTGGCAGGAGGCCCTCTGGTAAACTAACATAACTATGGAAAATCACCATTTTTAATGGGAAAACTCACTATTTCAATGGCCATTTTCAATAGCAAACTGTTAAATTACCAGATGGTCATGTTTTTATGGATTCCATAGAGGGATCATTTCCCCATGGATTTTCATCACTATATTTTCATATATATATACTTATATATAACTATATAATTGTATCTATATATCTATATCTATATATATATATATTATAGTCACCATAATCATTTTTCCGAGTCAGAAATCGATTCATTTCACCGCGAAGCTATCGATTTCACGATTTTTTTCAGGCCGGTGGATGTCAGTCGGCATCTCAGTGGACGGCATCAAGTCGTCATGTGGAGCTGCATGGAAACATATTGAAAACACATGTTTTTTTTTTTTAATGGAAAGATGGATAGAATTGAAAAAATAAAATTAGCAATAATAGATCTTTAGCAATAACACAGTTTTTATTGAAAATGGATAAAATTAGCAATTAAAGAAAAGATAGACTTATAACTTAAGTGATAGAATTAGCAATGAAAAGATAGACTTATCTGCGAGTCAATGGAAAATGGATAGAATTAGCAATTTCCATCTTGTTAAAAGGGCGATGTGAATCGGATCAACAACTCGTCATTGATTAGAACTTAGGAAATATGAGTGTGTCATATATCAACGTGCATATACATATCGTGCCAAAGATCAGCATTTTTTGGGTGGCTAATTTGATAAAGCCAAATTGAACTCCAATTTGTTTAATGTTGGTACAGGCAATCGAATGGCAAAACTAGGTATAGCGCCAGTTGTTGATTAATTTGTAGATAAAATTAGGTATTGTGATTTGGGTTTACAACAGAACCAATCTTAGAATTGGATGATGTGACAATATTTGAGTAAAAAGTCCATGGTTCGATTTCCCCTTCAATCCATTGTGATTTGGTATGTTCACCAATTTCCCATATGTTTTTTTCCAATATATACTGTATATACATATACTGTGTATATAAATATACTGTATATATATATTGAATATATATATATACATAAATATATACAGTATATATATATATGTATACCTAATATCCACATTTAATACATCTATCGTCTTTCTATATTGTCTGGCATTTTTCATCTCATTCCAGGGACGATTTTTTTCACCAACTGCTTGACCTCAGGCAGCAAAGCGTTCAATTGCAACCGGTACAGGCGGCTGGTGTGTTGAGCGACACAGTGCCATGCCGGGCCGCGGTTGGTCAAAAATACCTATAGGGTGATTTTGAATCCCCATATTTTGCTGCAAAGAGTCTAATTACAGGATATTCTTATGTATAAAACATATGCTTTACATACATGCATGCATGCATAGATGCATACAAACCTACGTACATTTACATTTAGATAGATAGTTAAGTAAGATAGATAGATAGATAGATAGATAGATAGATTGGCAGGCAGACAGACAGGCAGGCAGACAGGCAGACATACACACACACATATATATATATTATTTTCACCAACACATAGACTAGACATGGAAAGGGAATCCCAAACCTAAGTTCGACGACCTTCCTTACGTTGTCGATAAAACATCCCAGCATCGGAATATTTTTTTCACCATGATCATCCCCTTTTGGACATTCCATTGCTGCAGGCTCAACCTCAAGCTCAAGTAGAGCCCAGTGCGCAAGCGTCTCTTCCTCCTGCTCAGCCCAAAGCTGCGGCCCTTCCGGACAGACCAGCAGCACCAGCAGCACCAGCAGCCGCAGCCGCGGAGCCAGCACCCGCGGAACCAGCGGCAGAAGCGGCTGCAGAAGCACCGTCCAAGACGGTGAGCGAAGCGGGTGAAGCGGGTGAAGCAACGGCAGCAACGGCAACGCCAGTGGAGGGGAAGGAAACTTGGTGCTGGAACGATTGACTCAACGGCCCTTTCAGGGGCCGCTTCGATGGGTTTTTATAGGCTTTTGGTAACCTCCATGTTGAATACCTAAAATGGCCATTGATCAAGTGCAAAACTCCGCTGAATCATCCAAACCTCACCTAGTACATGACTATCCTAATGTCTTTCATACTTATTTTGGCAGCAAAATGGGGGTTTCCTAAAATGGTGGTACCCCAAGTCACCATAGGTGTCAATACTAAAATATGCTAAAATGGTTTTATTGTGGATAATTTGGGGTACCCCTATTATCCCCAAATCATAATTTTTAGTGCCCGCACTTTGAGGATGAAACACCTCACCCAGCGGGGTCTGAAGTCGCGCCGGAGACGACGTTGGAGTCTGTACCTCCTGCAGTGTTGGAGGCCAAACCCAAACCCAAAAGTCACTTGGATGAAGTTGTGAAGCATTTTCGGTGAATACTGTGGATGGAAGAAATGCTGCACCAGTTGGTAGATGGTACACATCCCCTTATAATCCCATGATTTTACAGTGTTGAATTATGTTGCCAATTTACAAATAGTACCTACTGGTGCAGGATTTCTTCCATCCACAGTATTTTGAAGGTGCAATGTTTTTTTTTCTTGGCTTGAAGGTAAAATATGGTATGAGATTGTAAATTTATTTCTTCGGGAACCATGGATGCTGGCCATGAATCAGTCTATCATATTTTATTCGTTGTTGGTTAGAATTTACACGAATATATTGGTACGCTGATTTAAGCAATGAAGAGTTCCTTCAGATTTTCACGTGACTTCCAATGCAAATCCTCACTTTTCCTCTATATAATTATACATACATATATATACATACATGGCACATATACATGTGTGATATGTGGGATATATGATATATCTATATATATATACATGTATGTATGGTATGTATATATATATATAACATACATATACACAAAAATACATGTATTGTATATAATATACATATTATATACATCATGGTCATTTCTGGTGGACCCGTGTTGGCTGCCCATGTTCATGCCATCATGGAAGGGGGTCACATGGGGCGCAGCTGCGGTCACTTAAGTTGTTACTCTCTTCGTCAAGCACAATATTTGATGCTTGATAAAGAGAGAAACATATCCCCAAATATCATATATATATAATATTGTACGGATATATATATATAATATTATCATGTTCTCTCTCTCTCTCTATATATATGTATAGCATACTAATATTTGGTATGGTACTCTGGTATGGTCGTAGAAACCCTGAGGTAAGTGGGATCAAGGTGCTCCGGAAGACGGCGCCCCCCCGGGCCCACAAGGCCCACAAGGCCCGCAGGGCCCGCCGGGCCCGCAGGGCCCGCAGCCACTGACCCCTGGCCCCGTGCAACAGATGGGCGCGGTGGATCAGATGCTTAGCGTTCCATCGTCATGGGGGATTTCTCGATGGCAAAAATGGGGATTTCATCAATTTATATCAACTTCATCCGCAAAAATGGTGGAAGTATCCAAAAATGCGTAAGCTGCATGGGGATATATTTGTTCCAATCAGCAGTTTGTGACTTCAAGGAGTCTCCATGGGTCAATGTTGAGCCATTTCAATCAGGGCATCAAGCACACATCAGGAAAGCTCTTGTTGGTTCCAGATGCTTTTGGCTTCAACTCTCAATTTCATAAGTTTTGTTTTTCCACGTTTTTCCAGCAGCTAGTGGAATGAATATCACCCAAAAACACAGCTGACTTTTTTTTTTTTACGGTGGGTCCGACCCGGTTTTCCATTCTCGGGACCGATAGATGGCTTTTTGATGCGGCTGCCATGGTGACCATCCCCCAACAGTCATCAGCATTTTATGACGGTATGGAAATCCCATTGGCCCAGTCATTTTTGTTGTAAAAATTGCATTTTATGGTGAAAAGCACCATTAGTTTGTTAATAATTAATGACAATAATAAAACGTGATGGTGATGATGTCCATGATGGTGATGATGATGGTAATGATGAGGATGATGTAGACCAACATGACAATGATTGCAGATGTGGGCACCTCCTCTTCAGGGCCCAGGTGGGCCAGCCTCACTGGACTTCCCATTCGAAGACTACAATGGGGTGTTTATTTTTTGGTTTCCACTAAGATTTCTGATACGATATGTCAGCTGTCAGCTGTCGTGTGTCCCCCCTCCAAGGATGCAGCAACAGCAGCAGATGCAACAGCAGCAGATGCAGCAGCAGCAGATGATGCAGCAGCAACAGATGCAGCAGCAACAGATGCAGCAGCAGCAAATGCAGCAACAGCAACAGTATCTTGGCTGAGTTCGTCCTGAGTTGGTCCTGAGTTGGTCTATGGGGTGAAAAGTGAATGAGGAACAGCACATGGCCTAGTTTTGGGCGGAAACAGTATGCCAGACTCTTGAAAAGAATGAATTCGGACCTTTTGCTGAAGACCTCCTATGATTTGTTTCAGGCATTAGCAGGCGTCACTTGTGGCCTGCTATTTCATAGCAACCTTCAAAAGAATTCAACAAATAGACTAAAGCTGATTTTACTAAATCCAGTTCTTAAATAGAATCAATTGAACCCTTTCGTGCTTCTTTTTGGGGTTTGCGAACAGATAGCAGTTTGATTACCATGAGAAGCCACAAAGTTTGAGGTCAAGGACCTGATTTTTGCGACAAATCCACAGAATTCCCACTTGAGCAGTTTCAAAACCCTCAGTTGATTGATGATTTTAATTATAGACTTATGTTTTTTCCCAATTATACTGGGGATTATCATAAACCCTATGAGCTTGGAATCCATCCCAGTGGGTATTGGCAAGGTCTTTTGGGATGTGAACACCTGGTTTCCGGCATATAACCGAGGCATATGTCGGATATGCTGGGGGGTGACGTATCGTCCAGGTTACGAGTTGGGATACACAGCCACGTAGGGTCATGCCCCCCCAAGCACATCAGGTTCGAATATCAACAGCAGCTTCAACAGCAGCAGCTTCAGCAGATGCAGGTACGGAAGGGATCGAATTCTCGACGCGCAGCGTCAACCAGGTTGATGAGGTATCATGTTTATTGGTTTTAACAACAAAAATATAGAGACAGACAGTTGATATATTATGGTTGATTGGTTATAATATGGGGTTATGGCCCTACTTGGCAAACAGGGGGATCATGAACATATAAAGCAATGCCAGAGGGTTTATGCTAGCTGGTTAGCGGTCACCGGTTTGATATGTTTTGATTTTCAGCTACAATCCTTCCTACTGGTACCTGGGATTATGTTTGATTCTCTTGAAGCACTTGAAACGTTGTTTGTTCTTTTTGAAATTCCAACTTGGGATTACTAGGATAATCCTGACATACTTGAAACATTATTGGTCCTGTTTGAAATATGCCGATTCTCCTTATACTTCGGATGATAATCCCAATCTACCAAGATTTGCTTTCTGATGGAGTGAAACCACCAACCAGCAAGTGATTCGGGCATTCCTAGCACAACTTTTCATGTTCAAAGCATGACACACCAAAGACCTTGAATGACAAGTGCCTAGACCGTCAATTTAACAATGACTGAAAGAAGTGGTGAAAGTATCAACATTTTGATGTACTATACCCGGGTTTCGAGGTATATTGAGTATCTAGATACATCCATTTGCCATTCACCAGCTTGTTTTTCCGCCTTGGTCGCACTGCGACCCGTTGGTCGCTGGTCTGGACGGATGATTTCTTTGGTTGGAAAGGTTCAACTGGACAGAAAAAACCTTGACTGGTTGGTGGTTTGGAACATGACAATCATCATATTTTTCAGAGGGGTTGAAACTGTTAAACCACCAGTTTCAGTTGAATAATTTTCAGAAAAATCCACGAACCTCAGAGGTGTCCAACTTGCTGGGTAAATTATGTTGCGACCGAAGCCTGTTCTCCCTCACTGGAATCATGGTTTTCATATGGGAAACCATTCCCAAATATCCTGGAAATTTAGGTTAGTGAAATATTATAATTTACCCAGATAACTTGGTCTTTTTTCCCTCTTTGGAAGCAATGAACTTCACCAGGCACAGCAGATGATGATGGGACAGGCGCAGCATGGCGCAGCTGTGGATTTTTTTCGGGTGAAATCGGATTGGATTTTCCACCGTTATCGTTTTGTATGTTGAAATCCTAGGGCTAGATATAAATAGGTTATTCACATTTATAGAATCTAGAATTAAGCTCCTTGCGCGCGTTCAGCCTCCAGTCTGTCAAGTCTTGCATCCATCATATCTAACATCCTCTGACTCTGATTCTGCTGCTGCTGCAGCATAGAAACCAGAGTAGCCACAAGATCGCTTGAACTTCCTGGATAGTTTTCAGAACCGTTTCCAGCAGGCACACTTCTCCCAAGAGCTTATCATGTGGTACACCATTTATTGCCATCTCGAATATTCCCACCAATGAAAAGGGAAAAAGCCATGAAAAAGCCATCCCCAAGTGCTAGATCTATTGTTGGGTTTACCTGATTCTAGTATGGATTAAATCCAGTTATACAAGACTAAAGAAGTTGTAGTTTCAACCGAGCACGCTCTTTGTTTGCTAGTGGTCTGGGGCTGAGTCAATGGTCAGCGGGAACACTTGCCCAAAATTGGCCACGCTGAATGTACCATACCATATCTAAAGTGCACTGGCTTTCAACCGCTCAGTGTGTTTTGGAGTGGCCTGTGGCAACCAGCTTCCATTTGAGAGCCCCTTTCTGAATGATTGTTCTGATTCCATCCTCTACTCATGAAGATTTACCCATAAACTATCCTCTAAGAGAAACAATGCTTCAAGATACTAGACCCACTATTTCTTGAGGTCATATATATATATATCTATATCAATCATGCTGCGGTACTTGTGGGTAAAACACATTCATCGTTGGTAGTTCTCCAAGTTCTCCTCTCTTCGGTTGGCTATCTATGCCACTATCATCTAATATCTATGTATACCTGATATATATATATATACATATATATATATATGTATATTGGATCTGTATCTACATGCAGACATTACATATATTACATGTGTTACTATATTCCGTCTATTACACATTTTACACGTATGACGTATTACATATATTACAGTATATATATATATATATATATGTAGTACATACAAGATTACATGTATGTAAACTTATCCTGGAGTAGAATATGAAACTTTCCAAGAATCCTCACCAAAATGGGAAGATGTATAAAAAACATACCATATTCAGCATGTTCACCATATTCTAATCCAGGATTGCTGTTTTTTGGCATTTCCAGGGTGTCATGGGGATACCCCCTCCTTCATCTATTGAGTTGGATCGAAATAAACCATGAAAACCATCCAGCGAGCTTGGAGTATCCCCATTTCTGGAAACCCCCCATTTATCATTATCTATTAGTAGTAGAATACTATTAGATATACTATAGATTATCTATTAGATATGATATACTATAGATCTACTATAGATATACTATAGATATACTATAGCTAGCTATCGATTATATTCAAAGTTTCAGACAGTCCCACAGTCCAAATCAGTCCAACATGTTTTTAATTTAAACTTATGCCCTCCAAGATGGCCTAATACAATCTAATACATAATGGGTCAATTATGTTGCGACCTCACTGTTCTCCCTCACTGGAAATCATGTTTTTTTTTAAATGTTAATAAGGGAAATCATTCCCAAATGGCCCAACAATTTAGGTTTATATATTCCTGTACATACAGTACATACAGTACATATATGACATATAAGACCCCTCATGTTTTGCTGCACCACAGGTTCCCCAGCTCGGACCTCGGTTTTTTTTTTTTGCGCAGCAGTTGACCGTTTTCTTCGTTTTTTTGGTTCAAAATGGTCATGAAGTGTCCAGTAACTCAGTAACTGAATACACCTGAATACTTTAAATGCGTATTTTTGGGATCATCATTGAAGAATATTGAAGAATTAGAACTTCCTTGACATTTGATGAAAAAATTGGCTGACAATTTTAGCTGATAAACAGATATAAACAACTAAAACAGAATGATTTCTGGACTATTTGCATTTTTCTGAAAACATAGCTTGAAATTTCAGACAGCAGATAGATGGTGCTGATTCGTGGCTATTTTAAGTGAAATACAGGTGGCCTTATTTTCCAAGTGGTTGGTCAAGATAAGCCCCAAAGATAAACCGATAAACCCAACATTATTGGGAGGGTCACCAAAATGGGTGGTGGTTGAATCTATATACATGGTTGACACTGGGAACAGATTTGCATCTTCCGAGGATGCCGAACATCAAATCCTGACCCAATGAACGTGGAGTCAAGACACAACAGCAAATGGCAATGTAGTTTGATAGATGTATAGTACATCGATGAATATATATATATACACATGTGTATCACATATATATATACATATACACATATACATATACATGTATACATATGCATACACATGTACATAGACACATACACATGTGTACACACCATCCACATTATGTTGGCACGTCCCAGTTTTTATTGCATCGACGATCATCCACATTCTTTCGAGGTAAAATGCCATGCATGACTACCACCAACATGTTATGTTTTTTTTCGTGACCTCTCAACTTTCTCACATGTTCTCACCATTGCTAGCTGCACCCTTGGAAACTCGCATCCCGTAACTCCCAAGGCCGTTAACACGATGTCATTTCCAAGAAGAACCTGAAAGACTTCAGGGTTTGAGGGTAGTTCGAGCAAGTGTTCAGATGAATTTTGGCAATCATATTTGGCTGGTTGGTGGTTTGGAACATGAATTTTATATAATTTTATGACTTTCCATCATATCTGGGATGTCATCCTTCCCATTGACGAACTGGGCAGCAGCCCACCAGCGGTTTTTTTATCAGTGGATCATCTGCTGTCGGACTGCATGACTTGGGGGTACCAATTTCCATAGCTATTGAAAATGGCCATTTATAGTGAGTTTTCCGATTAAAAATGGTGATTTTCCATAGCTATGTTAGTTTACCAGAGGGTATCATATATTTTTTGTTGCCGAAATATCTCCCGAATCACAGTTGTCAATCATCTTTTTCTTGGAACCATGGTTTTTCATGGTTTTTCCATATCTACTGAATCTACAAAACCTTGGATCTGTTCATTGCAATCTATCCCCAGAAAAGAATAACAAACACATACTCCCACGATGGTTCATTAAAAGGTGGGGCATAAGCACCAGCAAACGTATATAGCTATAAAACTCCGAGATCCCCAGGAAATACCATGAATTTCCCATCAAAAAATCCTATCATTTTCTATGATACACTGCAGTCGGTTCCTTACTAAGGCAAGGCTATGTGCAATATGCCCCTGATGTGCGATGCCCCAGCCGCTGTTTTTGTTGAGCTGAAGGTGGATTGGTAGAAATGGTGGACAGAAATGCCCACATTCTTGCATGTATTTTGGAAGATAGATCATCAAAATTTGCGGTAGTCTATTTTTGGACACACCTATTTTGAGAAGATCATCTACGTAGATATGCGCTTGAATGAAAGAGAACAGTAACAACAGAAGTTGGGTGGAACACATTTAAATTGTGGGTAGTTTGAGCAATGTGATCCCTAGCAATCCAGCCAGGGAGTTACCACTGGCAAGCTCAGCAAGCATGGCATGTTTGTCCATGACTTAGTAGGTGTTTCTGGAAAATCCGATGTGATCAAGTCCAGTATTAGGGACCTGGTGGTAGATGGTTTATTACATTATGGCTTTCCAGTGCTTTCCATAGCTATGGGACAGTCAGAGGGTATGCTATGCTGCTATATCCATCCTAGAAACACTTTTTTTTTGCAGATTGACTTCGAAGTTTTTAAGTACCTAAGTACATCTAGCCTCCTAGGTGCTGGAAAGTGCATTGTTTTTTTTTTTTTAAAGGATGTGTCAGGCAACGGAGCTTTTCCCCATGTTTGATTTCCGCTGATCACGAAACAAGATCCGATCCTATTCAGGGATGACCAATGGCGCTCCTGGCTGGCATTCGTTACAATGCGACTTTGGCCAGGTGACTTTTTGAAGTGACTTCTAGAACTATACTAACTATACATATATAATCATATATATATATATACTGAATTAAGAACTCTGAATTTTGTGTTACACAAAAAGTTTCTGAATAATTATCCCGAAAGTACCAAAAACATGCCAGGTGAATGTGAACAATACATGACCAAGAGATGGGTTTTCGGTATCCCTCGGTATCGCTCCCGTGTGTCAAGGCCTGCGGATGCCAAATGGCGGGCCAAATGCCACAGTGCGAAGCCCAGGTGAATCGCTAATGGATGGATCTGGATTGATTTGGTTAAGATATAGTTAGTATAGTTAGTATAGTTCTAAATTTTGGTTAAGACTATCTATCTTGCACTTGTTGCCAAAAGCAATGATCAACACCGTTTTAGAGACACCACTAATTTGAAACACAACTCGAAACACAGTTTCCAAACCTAATCTGTTTGGTGCTTAGATGTTTATCCACACCGCAGATTCCACACCAAGGGTACCCTCGGGTGTCATCAAACATGACTGAAAGCTCCATTGTTTACGTGGGTTCGTGGACATTAAAAAAGGGTCTCCTCATCTAAAGAGATACATGGATGTGATACTATCCCTAATATTTCATATATTCATATATAATTTTCACATATATTCCATTTCCATTACAGAAAAAAGCTCCATATATGGAATATTTACCAACATTTGCCCGAACAAAATCACCCCCAAATGTAGGTCAATATACCAGCACCATGGAGCATATGGGTGATAGCCCCATCTTTCACCCATACTTCTGATGACATCCGAAACAACCGCGGCTTCAGAACTGCGCCGAGGCAGTATGGATACGTGCAGCAGGGTGTAGGTCCGTAAGCCCAGAAAAAAAAAGATGATGGTCTATAATCTGTATATGTAGTGCATACACACATGTGATTATGGATTTATATAACTCTACATATATATATATATACACATATATATATATTATAAACATGCACGTATTTAGATACAGTAATTTCTGGTGAAATGAATCTCGTTTGTGGTTAAAACATCCTGCAGATTACTGGCTCAGCCACCCAGAAGACCAATCCCTGATCTGTTTGGTTTTCCATCACATATTCCAGCGTTGATGGTTTAACCTCCATTATTGATGCTTACCCTCTGGTAAATAAACATAGACCCTGAAAATAATATATTTTTTAATGGAAACTAATCTTCCAACCCCTATCTGGCAGGGTCTATGCTAATTTACTGGAGGGTAAATTCCAATGAAATCCATGGTGTACTCCTTACCCTGGAAAATCATCTCCATGGCTGGAAAATCCTGGAACTGATTGCCGGAGGGTAGTTTTGGAGACTGAGAAACACAGATGTCACCATGGCTGGTGGTTGCGAGGGAGCGGTTCGGAGCGTATCCATCATCCCTAAGTATTTTTCATAGCTACGAATAGAGTTCCCAATAATCCCATGATAGTTTCAGACAAAAACGACACATTTTTCATGGGTCATTAAATGTCCCCATTGAACATCACCCACCCATTAGGTATATGGTCTATAATGGCTACTATAAGGTGATGTCCAATATACCCAAAATGGGACAGTTACCAACCCCTGTTTTTTGTTTTTTTTTTGGAGATGGCTTCCATGGCAACAAGCGGCTTGCAATCCATGGGGGTCTTGGGACCACCCGGGCTTGGGATGATACTCCAGGCCGGTAACCACAGGTAACCCAGTTAGCTGTACCTGGAATATCATGGAATATAGCTATCTGGTTGGTGGTGACTGGAACCATGGAATTTTGAATGACTTTCCAGAAACAGTTGGGAATGTCATCATCCCAACTGACTTTCACTCACTCCATCATTTTTCAGAGGGGTAGGTTGAAACCACCAAGCAGCTATGATTCATATGGGTTGTATGGCTTGTGGTTCAATGTCAATGACTCATAGTGCTCACGGTGAGACCCCCAAGGTGTTGTTTCTGGGAGAGTCCCATTTTCGGAAATCCTCGGCTTCGAAGTTTGGAGGTTACCTAAGTCTTTTTGGGCTACCCCAATACAATGTGAGGCCCCCAAGATGGCTAAGTTGGTTCAAACAACTCCAATAACTATGGTTTATGGTATACAAATAACTATAATTACTGGGCTTATAAACCAACTTATAACTGGGGGGCACCACTTTGTAGCTGGATGGTTTATGAGGGAACATCCCATCTACAAATGGATGATGACTGGGGGTATGCCCATTTATGGAAACTTTCTAGCTGGGAAAATCATCGAACTATAGTTTAATATAGTAACTGGATTTCCCAAGCACGTTCAATGACGCCGGAGGGTAGCTATTCCAATCATGGATTGGACTGAGTAATCAACATAAATTAACCACTTAAAGCCACCACACATATGTTATAATTCAATGGTACTAACCAGTATCGCTGAATGGAGCTTTTTCCCCCAAATCATCCTCTCTTTTTTTTGGTGGTGACTGGAACCATGGAATTTTGAATGACTTTCCAGAAACAGTTGGGGATGGAATGTCATCATCCCAACTGACGAACTCACTAACTCCATCATTTTTCAGAGGGGTGGGTATACCAATCACCAACCAGTCCTCAGGTATTAGACCATTTTAGATATTGAAATCCATGGGGATCCTTTGGGGATCTCAAGAAAGCCTCAGGGATGGCTACTATGGCTGCTTCCGATCCCATGGCCGCCTACTATGCACGGAACCCGATCCCATGGCCGAGTTTGTTTAAGAACAACCAGCCTGGCTGTGGAAGTTGGAAGGCTACATCCCCAATGAATGGAAGGCTACGCCGAAAATCAACCATCTGGACCATCCGTATTTTTTTTGATGGTTTATACCACCCATTTATGGTAAACTTGGGGATGGTATACGAGTGCTTTACTAGCATTACGGCATACTGTAGCCATTAAAAATGGGAAGCTGATGATTAACCGGGTTTAGGGGTGCACTATTTTCAGACAAACCCAATGGGTAGGTTTCCCCGGCAAACATTCAGGTTAGAACCCCCCTTACCATGGGGATTTTGACCATCAGGGTAAACCAGATTTTCGGGGTAGGTGAATGGGGAAATCCCTTCCCTGTAATATTAAACACCCCCTAAACGAAACCATGGTTTTTTGTTGGGAATTTCCACATAATGACCATGTATGGGGTGTTCAATATTAGGCTGATGGGATTATTCTTTGATTGGAACGTGCTAGTCAGATGTTTTTAGCAGAGATGTTTTTATGTTTGGTGAAGTCACTTGCCCCTTCATGCGGCCTTGATGTGGCCACGGCCCAAGTTGGTGAAGATTTTAGTGGAAACACTATGGTTTTAGGTTGCTTTATTTCACTGATACATTAAGAATATGATAGACTATAGGTTTACTCACCATATATCCTTCAACCATCCGATGTTGCGGTATCCAATCTTACCCATTCACACAATTAAAAAATCATGCAGCCTTTCACAAAGACTCTCAGACCTTTGTTTTTGGGCAATGGCTGTACACCCTTATTTTTGTTGGATGCATAGGGTTTCTTTCTCTTGACACATGATACTGTTGATGGAAGAAATCCTGCACCACCTTGGATGGTTGAAACCCTATAAATAATGGGATAAACCACCTATCAACTGGTGTAGGATTTCTTCCATCCACAGTAGGACTTCGAGGAATCGAAATTTTAGGACCACGATGTCCGACAGTCACCGACAGTCCGACTTTCTGATGGGTGAAATCCTGGTGATTTTTATGGCTTCCCCAGACTTGACGCGCAAGCTGTTCCAATTTAGGATATATATATATAATAATAGCATATAATAGCTGTATATATATATAGTATATATATATTACATGCTTTATGTATAGTAAGTAACCCCGAAAAAGATGCACAAAGTACAGTTTATCACGTATCACTCGTTTTTATCACTAGGATTTTACCTATTCATCGCTTTTCTATCTTTTGGGGGCACCGAAATTGTGGAATTCACCGGGTATTTGTTCACCTTTTTTTTTCCTGGGTACAAACGGAGGTTTAGGCACTATATAAATGAAGGATAATGAAGGAATAAAGCCATATTCATCCATATTCTATTATAATAGCAAGGGAAAGTAGAATCGTGATGAAATTGCCCTGAGGCTGCTGGGGTGCGGGTTGCCCAGTGCCCAGAATCGAGCTGATTGGCCGACCAACCTCCATGAACATTAGATCCATTAGATATTACTAGTAAGGAAAGCGTTCCCCAAAAAAGTGGATGAGTAAATGAATCAGTTTTGCGAAATATGATCATGCTCCTACGTATATTTAAAGCTTGATTTCCGGGCGGTATACAAAAGAATCAGATCTTTGCATACCGGTCTGCAATATCTTTGTTCCAAACCATTACATTTTGATATCAACAGACTTGATATCAACATATATCAACAGTATATTACTCAACATATATCAACAGTATATTACATGTTGATTTCACTGGGATTTCTTCAGGGCCATAGAACTGGAGCACTCTGGAGTATTCACCCCCACGAGTCGATTTGCAAAGGCTGAAAGGCTGAAAGTTCCACGATCTGAAGACATGTTCTTCACAATATTGAAGCACTGCTTGGTGGTTTCAAACATTTTTTATGTTCTAAGAAGTTCTATTTATATGGGTTTGTCTGAAAATAGGGTATATTCCCAAACAAATAGCCATTTAATAGGGATTATGTAATGATCATTAACCATTGGGTTTAGGGGTACACTATTTTCAGACACACCCATATGGGAAAATCCTTTCCATTGACGAACTCATATTTTTCGAGATGGTTATTGCACCACCAAGCAGATCTTGAAGACCAATGACATCATGCCGCGACGTCACTGGAATGATGAATCCCGTTCCCCCTAACTAAACCTTGGTTTTTTGTTGGGGATTTCCACATTGGGACATATATAGGGCCCAATAAATGGGGGGTATTTGATATTATAGTAAAATTTATCCAATCCCTCTAATATGACATAATTATCACTACTATTAAAATATATTAGAATATCTATGGGATATTTAACATCTCAGATATATACCCGCATCCAGATGGAGATTCTTTCACTCAGGGCCCTGCCCTGCTACGTCTGCTACGGTGCCGCAAGGTGGCACAACCCTCTGCCGCTTATGGCATGCAGGGCGTTCCCTCGGGCATGCAGATGCAGCAGATGCAGCAAACCATGCAACAGGTCCCCGGTTTCATGGGAAGATTAGCCAGCTGGAACAGCTGCTAAACAGCTGCTAAACCCCAGGTGCTTCATGATTGTAAGGGTTAATTTAATATGGAGGTTTCCTGAGTTTTGACTGGGTACCCCTAAATCATCCATTTTAACAGGATTTTTCCGTTAGAAACCATGCATTTTGGCGTACCTCCATTTGTGGAATCCCTTTCTCAACTCCCATCCCGAACAGGTCGCTGATCAATGTCTGAAATTTTGTTGGTGCCCGAATAAGAACACCATTCTTCCCATGTGAATATGTGAATAAATGACAACAACTTGCAGGGTTAGCCGCCCAGTTGTGGACAACTCCCATGTGGTTTTTATCATTTATCCATATATATCCCACGAAAGATCCACACATTCCATCTCGTTTTGTTTTGGTGCATTCCTTGAAACCATTAGTTGGGATAGTTGGGACCCATCGTTGATCGGCAAAATGGTGATGAACTGATGAACCATGATCAACCGCTGGAGTTTAGGCGAGTTTGCCCCTAAATTCTCAGAGAATGGAGTTGTTTGTTTTTCCGCAGTTTCACATCACTATGTTTCACATCACTATCATCAACTAAAAATAGATAAAAATCGACTTTTTTTTTATCACGTATAAATACGACTTTTTACGGCTACATCGACTCACAAAATGACCATTGCCAGCAGGCCAAACGGGGTGTTTCACCTGCCAGGGCTGCCAGGGTCCCGGAGACGGAAAGCACTACGGCACGGTGAAAGTGGTGAATGCCGAGAAAGGCGGAGATTCTGGAGAACTGGGTACCACCCAAAGGATTTTTGACACACATTTCATATACTGTAATTTCATATAATATCATATAATATCATCCTATCCCCCAAAGGAAATTCAAAGATACTACTGCTGCTGCTACTACTACTACTAATAATAATCATAACATTATGGAAAATCACAAGTTTTGATGGGTAAATCAACGAACTTTCTATGGCCATTGGGCCATTGTCAACAGCAAACTGTTCAATGATCAGAGGGACGATTGGAGCCTTTTTGCGTAGCGGTGGCGGGGACACGATGGCTATGATTTCAACTTCCATAGTGTGGCAAAGGCAAAAAAAGGATTGTTTTTTTCCAAAACCATCTCCAAACTCAGATACCCTCCGGTAAACTAACATAACTGTGGAAAATCACCATTTTTTAATGGGTAAATCCACTATAAATGGTCATTTTCAATAGCTATATGTTAAATTACCAGAGGGTAAACTCACCAATTTATGGCTGGTTTTTCCATGTTTTACCATCCCGAGTCATGGCAGCAGCTGACCTCAGGTTTTGGCTTCATCAGCTGCGCGACCTTACAGGTGCGATGGACATTTCAAGGACATGATAATTTAAGTCGGCAAAATTGGTGAGACAACAAAGAACAATGATGAGTCAATGAGGAGATAGGACCCAAAAAAAGGCAACACTATCGTGATGTTTTAGTGGATTTATATGGTCTTATAAGCACAAAATGGTGATTTAACTGGGGATCTGGATATAGTGGGATATGAACCGAAAATTATGAGGATATTGCCACCAACATGCCAAAAAATGTGGTGTCAATTTAATTCATGAGCAAAGATGGCTGAACTTTCACTAGGTTAACGATTGGATGTATGGTAGAGAATAAATACTGGTTGGTGGTTTGGATCATTTTTTATTTTTCCATATATTGGGAGCAATGATCCCCATTGACTTTCATATTTTTCAGAGGGGTAGGTATACCACCAACCAGTATATATATCTAACCAGTTATTGGGTTCATAAACCAACAACACATAACTGGGTAACAGCAGCTGGTATTAGATTCTCTTCACCGGCAATTTTTTGTTTTTTTCAGACATGTCAGTGCCGTGGCATCCAAGAAATGGTGGAAAACTCGGAATTGAACATGGCCCAGTCGAAAGTTCGTGGATTTACCCATTAAAATAGCATGGTGGGTGATTTTCCAGTTCGCTTTTTGTATGTTTACCAGGCCGGGTAAATGATATAGCATAAAGCCTCCTTAAAACTGTTGGTTGGTTTATGGCATTGGGATGGCCACCACTAAACCACTAATCGGCGGCATGGGGGTAAGATTGGGTGTTTACCAACTCACAGGAAATTCTATTGGAAGTGACCAAAGGGTTGTTGAATTCAGCAATCCAGAATAGTGATATGGGTATGTCTGAAAATGGGGTATACCCCCAATTATAGCCATTTAGTAGGGATAATGGGACATTGATCATTAACCATTGGGTGTAGGGGTACACTATTTTCAGACAAACCCATATTATCCAGAATAGTGGGGTTATCTACTGCTGATTCTGATTACTATCTACTGAATTATGAATAGAATCCAGAATCATTCAGCAAGCAGCTCCCACCAGTCAAGGGCTCTCACTTGTGGTGGCAGCAACATTAGCATAGTGGCATAGTGCTCGGTCCAAGATTGTTTTAGAATTCCCAACACGTTTTACCCTCTGGTAATTTAACATAACTATTGAAATGGTCATTTGTAGTTGATTTACCCAACAAACATCGTGATTTTCCATATAGTTTTTTGTATGTTTACCAGAGAGTATATCGAGTTTCCATCAGATCCCCACTGGTATTTTAGTCATGAAGCTGTTGAAGTTCAACCCCCGGTTTTTCTCTAGCCATGTGAGAATTTACCGTCGATGTTGATCCATGTCTGTATGACCAAACAGAACACAAGTGAACTCCGAGTTGGACCGAACATTTCTTCGCATTCCTGGGCCAGTTTGAAACTGGCCACGTTGGCCATGTTAGATTCTATTTTATGGTTGGTTCTTATTGGTTCTACATCCCAAACATATTCCCATTATAGATAGGGGGCACAAAAACTCAGATGAATTATAGATGATATGCAGATTGTTGGTTAGATATCCCCATAAAAATACCATAAACTGTAGCAATTCAAATCCACTATTGACTGGGGGCACCACATTGTAGTTATAGTGGTGGCTATATTCCGATTCTATCCTCATTCTCGGTTGGTTAAATCCCATGTTTCATTGCCATATATTAGATTGCTGATAAAAAAGGAGGCTAGTTGCTAACTTAAAGTTATAGATGATTTTCCCATTACAATCTCCATTTATGTTTGGTTTTGGTGGTTTACTTCAACTACATTGAAGTGGAGAAATCATGTTTTTTAAAAATGGTGAAGCCATTGGGTTAGAATCCTGGTACCGTATCCCCATAATATCACCAGTATATATACTTCTGGGTGAATTATAACGATTTCAGTAGGATTTCGGTAGGATTTCAGTATGGTTAGTCCATATCTATTTTTTTGGGGGGTGAACTACCCTCTGGATCCCTCTGGTAATGACTAATATAGCTATTGAACCTGGCCATAGAAAGTTCGTTGATTTACCCATTAAAAATGATGATTTTCCATGGCAAAATGTTAGTTTACCAGAGGGTACTATATACTTCTGGGTGAATTATGTTGCGACCTCACTGTGCGAACCCTGGAATCATGATTTAGATATAGGGAAATCATTCCCCTTTTATGGCCGAACTATTCAGGTTAGTGAATTATGATAATTTACCCAGGTACTTGGTGGTTCATTTTCATCATTCCAGTTGGTAAAAGCCTTGCAACCTTGCAACCCCAGATTTAATTGAATAGACGAACCATACAAGAAGCCTACTACTACTGGGTGTTTTTGACCCAGTGGGATGAGCCACCAAGTATTTGACCATGGCATCATGGCACCATGGCACATCACCATTGTTGATCATGAAATCCCATGAAAATCACCAAGGTTTTTCTAGTTACCCAACCTGGTTATGACTAACACTTCGCCATGGTTAAGACGGTTAAGCCATGGCCCTAATCGAAATAGATGGTTTACCGAGCTTTAAAATGGTGATTTTCCATGGCAAACTGTTAGTCATAACCAGATGGTAAATCCCAGTGAATCCCCAGTGGCCCAGTCGGATGTGTTCTTCCTACGTGCTGAGCTGCTTCCAGAACTGCAAGCCGAGGACGAGACCTCACGTCCTGGTGAACATTTCATGGGACTTGTTTTTGAATATGCTGATATATTTTAAGGGGTAAGCCATCATAATTCATCTATAAATCATCTAAAAATCATCTTTAAATCATCTATAGATCACAATGTTTAATGGGGAAATCTGATGATCATAAATCATCTATTTCTAGGGGCTATGGCTTCCATAGCTACGTTAAATATCCAGAGGGTATATGGGTTTTCAACACCATGGTCGTTTGGATACAGAGATATGGGACCACAATGTGGCCCCCTAGTTATAAGTTGGTTTATCACCCAATCTAACTATGGAATACCATAGAATTGTTCCCCATAAACCCAAACTAACTAGTGTAGTTATGTTCACCAACGTTAGCTATCACAAATCAGCTATAAATCCCATTCATCACGATTTTTCTTGGTTAAAATCACCATTTTCCCATGATTTTACCATGATTTTCCCATGGTTTTCCCATGTTTGCAGGAGCGTAACTTCATCGGAAAACCGGTGGTCTTTGAGCTGCAGACGGGGAAAGATGGCCGACCGCGGGTTTCTTGGCAACTGAGCGCGTTCCGGCTGCGAAAGACGTGCTGTTTTAGCGATTGAAGATGTTTGCAAGTATGAAGTTTTAGAATATCTACATGTATGAGACTGACATAATGATCTATTTTATGTTCATATATATATATACAATACAATACTATTATATATATATTATATTACATGTATATATATATATATCTCTATATATATATATTAATATATATTCATATATGTATATAATATATTATTTATTGAATTAGAATGCACCATCTGTATCGAAGCATATCTCTTTGTCGTGTTCATCCCATTGGGATGAAAGATTGCAGACTCCAAGTCAGCGTGGTTCCACGGCTGTGGGAAGTGGTTGGTAAACATACAAAAACATGTGGAAAACATGTGGAGCATCTACTTTATGCAGGTTGTTTTTCCAGATTTTTGAAGCATGTAACTGTTTTGTTCGGAAATCCAATCTACTTGTATGGATGGTGTTCCACATCTTTTTTGGTATGTTTACAGAAGGGTAACTGGTTGGTGCTTTGAATTCGTTCTAAATGCATTAATCAATCCTAATTGAGAATATGAATGATTGTCATTTCCAATGAAGGCACTCTATTTAGGGGGCATCACCAACAGGCTGGATTCGCTCAACAATTGTTCTCTGGTAAAGATGAACTATGATGTCCCTTCAAATGGGTTTGTTTGAACCTGAGGTCCCCCAAAAAATTGATGATGAATCACTACTTTTCCTACAATGGTCATGGGCATATTTCATTTTCAGGTACCCAAATGAATCATATCCCATTGCATCCATAAAATCCATATTAAATACCATTCAATCCCGAAACCACCTTTAGATCCCTATTAAATCCACATTAAATCACCATGAAACACCCATTCAAACGCCAGCAAAGTAGGCGAACAACGTCCGAAGCTGTGCCATGGAGGTGGCTTGCTTTTTATCAAAGCCGGAAGTTGAAGTGGTTGGGTACCACCATGACTTTGGACAGCTCCATAATATATATCCTCTGGTTATGTCAAAATAGCTATGGAAAATCACCATGCTATTAATGGGAAAATCCACGAACTTTCTATGGCCATTTTCAAGAGCTATGTTAGTTTACCAGAGGGTATATATATATTTTTTTTCCCCTAGAATGATATGTATATATATATATAGAATTGATTCTGGGTACACACAAAAAAACTCAGGAAACCACCGTATATTGTATATATTATAACCCTCTGGTTATTTAACAGTTTGCTAAGGAAGCCATGGTGCTTAGAAATAGATGATAAAAATGATGATTTCCCTATTGAACATAGCTATACATATTCCATAACTATGTAATACCCAAAGGGTACCGAACACATACTGTGGGTGGAAGAAATCCTGCACCACCTTGGATGGTTGAAACCCTATAGATAATGGAATAAACCACCTATCAACTGGTACAGGATTTCTTCAATCCACAGTAGATTTCGGCATATTTGTCTATGACATATGATGAACACTCTATCAGAATATACTGTATATGGAATTATACAAACATAGGAAAACATATTCAGAATATATATATGGTTCCATATAAACTTTATATAATTTTTATATAAACTTATATATATATATATTTTTCTATATAAACTTTACAAAAAGACGTGGACAATTCCCGTTTCCAAGCAGGTGGATCCATTGATTTAACCACCAGATGGGCTTTCGACGATGGTTGGGGCTTCCTGCTGTTCCCTTTTTAAATTTCAAACCTAGGTTCATGATAGGTTCCATATGGATCCATATGGTTACATGGTCAAAAAAAATTAGTTAGGTTTATGAAATGATATGAAATTCAGGGGCTTGAAGATCTTGAACTCAAAGCTGACTTTTTACGAGAAACTCTGGGATTCTGGACACGACTTCAGCCATGGACCATGTGTGATCACCAGCGCCCTGCAAGATGATCGACTCGACTTACGGTTTCTGATGGGAAGTTTGCTGCATAAGAAAGAGATGTAAAACATATGAGCAATGAACATCGGGATGAATATTTCTGTTTTTTTTTCTACCGATTTTTCAAAACCAATTTCAATAGGTTTCTATATTGAAGATGAAGAGCATTTTTCAGACCAATCCTTGCATCCGCATGAACAATCATAAAATTAATAAACCAGCCCATTTTTGATGGTTTATACCACCCATTTGTTTTCTTGATTTTGGGGATGGTAAACATGGCATTGGTTTCACCGTTGATGGGTTCAGTGGGGGTTATACCCGGCCTGGTAAACCTAGAAAAAGCTATTGAAGCCATGGCCATTGAAAGTTCGTGGATTTTCCCAGCTACAAAATGGGTGGATCTTTCCATAGCTATGTTAAATGACCAGAGGGTAAATAAATTGCTTTATGATTCATAAAGCCAGAAGAGGAATTTCATAATTAGCTATCTACGAATCCGTTTTTCAGGGGATGGGATAAGGGTGATTGTTGATTAGAGCCGGATCTTTTTTTGCAGCGGTGTTCACCAGCGGAATCAACTTAAAAAGGGCTTTTAAAAGGGCCAAAGCTTTGGAGATGCAATGAGTAGAGTGTGATTCGTCCTCAGTAAATCATTTTCTTCTACTCTACCTTTCACAAACAGGCAAAGGTTTGTCTTCATGATGAAGGGTTGCTCATCTCATTATGGTTGGGATAGTACGGTACCTGAAACAATGATTGCTGGGGAACTGAGCGTTCCACCCTCATGAAAGGGCGTGTCTTTCTGAAAACTCATGTTTTCCTCATTTTCCTCCACCTTTCTAAGTGTACCCCAGTGAAATCGAACGTGGAACCCCAATTCATATATCAATATATACAGTGTATTATATGCAAGCTTCCACCTTGGATTTCCACGGAAACATGGGGTCACCGGTGACTGAATTTCCCCACCGCTGTCCCGTTCATCGTGCAGTTGGTGCACCAAGCAATGCAAAGAAGCCAGGCGGCATCGCGGCATCATCCCTTTGGCTACAGGGGATGGAAAAACCAGCCATTAAAATGGAGATTGTTTTGGGACGGTTTATTAACCAGATGCTCCATGGTGCTGGAATATGCACACCAACATTTGCCCGAACAAAATCACCCAGTTTTGTAGGTAAATATACCAGCACCATGGAGCATCTGGGTTATTGGGTAAATTGACAAAAAAACACACATATATATATAGTAGACCACTGTGCTGACCAAATTTCCAACTTGTCTTGTTTTGAGTTACTTTGATGCCAAGTGATCCTTGACTGTATTCTCTGTGTGCGTGTGGAAATAGATACTTGGGTAATTGCATGTCATTGCGATTCAACAGTTTGGCATATAGATGCATATATATAATATGCATATATAAATATATATATATAATATGTGTATATATATGTATATATTATATACATATTATATGTGCATTGATAAATGCATGTGTTCTTTTTGTTACATCTACTGCCATGTATGATATGTGCAACAATGTACGGACAAACTACTGTATGCATAATACTCTGATATGCTTGGCAGCCACAGACATACTGCAATCAGGAACACCTTGTATAATCTATCAGATTCCATCAACCCACACATGATCTTAGATGTTACATGTACATGTGCTTGTGAAGCGAGATAAGATGCGTCTGTCATGTTGCAGGGTTCGATCATCGAAGGGACAATCAAATCCTACAATGACCGGCATGGCTATGGGTCCGGGTGCCACAGATTGACGGATCTGGATAGGTCTGGTGTCACGGTTGTCAATCTACTCGGTATGATTATTTGAATCTATAGAGATGATTGGAGATTAATATATGTAAACACCCATTCATATGTAATTGTAATTAATTATATATACATACATGTAGATATATATATATATAACTGGAAATAAAGGTTTTTATCAGTGAACTGTTTGTATCCCGTTTATCTGCATCGATCTTTGCATCCCTTTCAACAAAGTGATGTGTTTGCCCTGGTGGAAATAATGGATTATAACGGTATAGACCGCCGACTGATGAAGGATTTCTTCCACAGTATGGAAGAAGCATATGATTTCATATAAAACGATCCCAGTTATATATATATATAAGTATATACATTAAATATACATGATATATATATATATATACATTAGATATGTATTTGGATGTATGTGGGATATCCCCAGTTCTGAACATGGCACTCCGTTGCTGCGTAACGCTGCGTAACGCTGTCAGCCGACTCCGAGGTTCATCAGTTCCCAGCAGCTGCAACGGGACGCACAGTTCAAGACAGCGGAGCTCACCATGGATTTGCAGGTGACCTCCCAGGGACAGGAAATGGAGGTTGAGGTGGCTGGAAATGGAGGTTTACCATCTGGTAAAACATACAAAAAACTATTGAAAATGGCCATTTATAGTGGATTTACCCATTGAAAATGGTGATTTCCCATAGCTATGTTAGTTTACCAGACGGTACCATCTGGTTATTAATGGTGATTTTTCATGGGATTTTAATGGTGATTTTTCATGGGATTTTAATTTAGGATATACTGGCGAAAAAAGTGATTGGGTGTCTTTATTTACCCGGCCTGGTAAACTGGTGATTTAATGGGATTTCATGGGATTTCATGGTGATTTAGTGGGATCTAATGGTGATTAATGGAGGTTTACCATCTGGTTATGACTAACAGTTCGCCATGGAAAGATCCACCGTTTTTAAGTTCGGTAAACCATCTATTTCTATTCAAAAGATGACTACCCTCTGGTAAAACATACAAACAACTATTGAAAATGGCCATTTATAGTGAGTTTTCCCATTAAAAGTGGTGATTTTCCATAGTTATGTAAACGTTTGCCAGAGGCTTAAATGGAGGTTGAGTTTGCTTGGAAAATGATTAAATCATCAAAGTACATGATTTAAATGGTGAAATTCCAGATTCAAACGGGATTCCGAGATGAAACACTGAGACTATTCCATGGGATAGCGGGATTGTGCCCATGTACCAAGTGGTGCAGGATTTCTGTAGAGTATCAGGTCACTAACAGTTCTTGGGGGACCATCCCACGGATCGTAACATAGATAGCCTGGAAATCCACATTAGCTATGGAGGTTTATAGCTGGAGGTTTAGAATCTACTCCTTGGTGCTTTGGAACCATGGAATTTTATGACATTTTATGACTTTCCATTCAGAAAAGGGAATGTCATAATCCCAAGTGAAGTCATATGTTTCAGAGGGCTAGAAATAAACCACCAACCATATATATATATAATGTTATAATCCCATCATATAACCACATATAACCACTATTATTCGTATTATAACCACTTTTATTATATCATCCCAAATTATTGTGGATGATATCAGCAGGATCATCCCGAAGGTTGATCAGTAGGGATACCGGTTGCAAAAGCTTACCCTCTTTGATATGCAAGCGGTGCGTCCTTGTTGGTGGTCTTGGTGAAGCCTGGTAGTGAACAACTACCAGGGGGTTTTTGGAGATGCCCCAGTCGAGCTAGCCAAGATTTACAGCCCAAAAAGACTCAAAAAGATAGAAACGTATATGGTATAGATGATGTTTTCTCTATATTTTGAAGCTTTCCGTACCTTTGAGGCATTTTTTTGGGTTGCTGTACCCACTGACAAGCTGGTTGCTGCACGATGGGGATTCAACTGCAAATGAACAAAAATCCTAAGCACATGGGAGTTGAAGCAAAAACTATGGGAAATTATGGACGGAACAGCAAGGAAAAAGAGATACATTAATCGGAAAAAAATGATGATTACGAATAGTTGGATAAAGTTATTTGGTATCCATAAATAATTTAATATCCATATCCATAAATGATTATCCGATAACTTAGTATATAATATAGTTATTTGGTATCCATCATGGTTATTTATCGGTTGAGTAGGTCCACCTAGCAAAATCTCTAAACCAATTTGCCACATTCGAGAACGATGCCATTTGTTCCTGTCCCCTTTCAGAATCTGTGGTTGTTGTTGTTGTTGTTCTTCTTCTTCTTCTTCTCGTTGTTGTTGTTGTTGTTGTTGTTCTTGTCCTTCAACACCCACTAAAGTAGTAATCCCGATTTTGATGAGATACATCCAAGTTACTGTCAACGGGGATTGATTATGAATGGATTGTTTAACAGTTGATGATGCAAGATGCATTGATGTTTTCTCTGTATCTAGATATGAAATGTTCTAATAAACATTTACCCCAAGTACAAATACACACCGATACCCGAATGCATTATCATTTGCCCAATTTAGTACTGTTTATATTTTACCTTGTATCCTAGAATAGATGATTTATGGATGTTTACCCCCCCAAACAGGTAATAATAGGTGTATTTACCAATGTCCAAATATGTATGTATATATATATATATACACACTGTAGATGTATACTCTAGATATTTACCCAAATCTGTTGGTCATATTATTCTATATTACTAGCCACATAAATCCATATCATATATTGGTAATCATAGTTGGTCATAAGAAATATTAATCATAATCAAATCCATATGAATTGATCTTAATTCCATATCATATTGATTATTTACCCAAATCCGTCATATTATTCTACATTAATAGCCATATAATGGTACTGTAATAATCTGTAACATATATATATATATTTTTTTTCCCACCTCATATATTGGTAATTAACTGTACTGTACAAGATATGATATTACCAGTATATGATTAATTGTAATACTGTACATATATTATTACCAATTAACAGTACAATATTTATACCTGGTTGGTGGTTTGGAACATGAATTTTATTTTTCCATTCAGTTGGGAAGAATAATCCCAACTGACGAACTCATATTTTTCAGAGGGGTAGGTATACCACCAACCAGCAGTAATACTAGTGCTACCCTCTGGTAATGTGGTAATTTCAGAGTTTGGTGGAAAATCATCGAACTAAATGGGTCATCTAAACCATAGCAAACTGTGAATGTTTACTGAAGGGTAAATCCCATTTAGAATGTACCCCGTGGTAAATTAACAATTCGACCCTGACTGAAAATGACCAATTTATAGTGGAAACTAGTCTTCCAACCCCGATGACTGGCAGGGTCGTCATGTTAATTTACTGGAGGGTAAATTCCAATGAAATCCATGCTATACTCCTTATTGCCCTGGAAAATCATATATATATATATTTATATTGCTGTACTCCTTAGAATGTTATATATATATACATATATTTACCCATTGGCGGTCATCTCTTTGCGTCAGACCATGGGGCCTTCGCTGGTTGGTCGAGCAGTGGATTGTCAGGCTGACGGTTTTCCGGTTTTTTCGGAGAATGGCTAAGGTCTTTTTATGGTACCATACAGGATGGGGCCCCCCAGTTATAAGTTGGTTTATGAACCATTATAGTCCCAATTAACGATAGTTATATCATGTTATATCTACCATAAACCATAGAATTCAGCCACTTTTAGGCAACTGGACGCTATCTTGGGGCCCCCATCCTGTATGGTTTGCCCAGAAACCTCATCTACACATAGTGGGTTGAAATCACATCTTCATGAAGAAACTCGAAAACATGATGATTTCACCAGTAGGAATGAGGATTTCGCATGAGAGTCAGGTGATAAAAAAGCATCAACAATGGTGGAAAAATAGAGATTTAAGCAACAGTAATGGGATAACATGGGGATATGACCATCAAAACAAAAAGTGGTTATAAGTAGTTATAAGTTATAACATGTTGTAACCAACAATAACGATAACAAGTGATAGACCATGATAAAACCATCAACATTTATTGATGAGACATGCAGATTCAAGCAACATGGTGTAGCGGGGAATGGGATACATCTGGATATTCTGATTGCATCAAGATGAGGATTAGTCATCCAGAGATTTATCAGTTACTTTGTGTCGAACAGGCTATGATATATCAATATATATATATCATTTACCTATATTACCTATATATATATATATCATATATATATATATATCATATGTATATGGTGTATATATATATATGTATGATATATCCAGAGATTTTATGGCAATTTTCAGGGGACATGTGGAACGACGTGTACGACTGTGGCAGTTTCCGGCTCCCGGCCGATTTTCCACGGCCTCACCGAACGGGGATCGAAGCATATTTCTGGGCATGAACTGCATATATATATATATATATATATCTGCAGATATATACATATACTGTATATACATATAAACACACATATATATATATATGTATATATATATATATTTATATGTATATATATACATATAAATACACTATATTTGATATATTTCCACACGCACACCTACGATACTGATATGACGAAATATATTTGGTCTCTGTTGATGCACGAATAACATGATGACATAGGTTGGCTATGGCAACCCAAAAGGGGGCACCCATTGATGCACGATAAACGCTTGTCTTTTTTTGTGTCTGAAACCATTTCGAAATGGAGTTCCACAATTTAGAACCACACCCACTACTGTATTGATACACTGTACATGTGTGGGCATTCAGTTCTTCATGTGAATATGTATATATATATATCTATTGAATTATTACACAATTACACATATAATGCTACAAACAAAGACCTCGGAATATTTTTGCTTCGGTAGCCGACTGAACATATGAATTTTATAAAACTCAAGTGGATTTTGACCCTGGTTGCAAGCTGGTTGTAAACAAACACATAAACAAACACATAGATAGATAGATAGATAGATAGACAGATAGATAGATAGATAGACAGACAGATAGATCGAGTACCCCTAAAAAATAGAAACGTTGGATGCCTGGAAATTATAGGAAATACCATCGTCTAAGAGTCACCATCCCTGTTTTGTTGGGGTGTCACCATAGAAATATATGTTTTGACCCAGGGGTTTCATAATTTAATGCAACAAACCATAGGGGTCGGACCAACAATTCTGGCAGCAGAATATGGGTAAGTGAAGGCGCATAGTTGGTTACTGGGTCATTGTGTAGCAATCAGTTGGTGAATCTCACGAATATATCAAGTTTCACCAAACCCATGCCCTTGTCTCAATTTATGGTGCACACTTCAATTTATGGCAGACTTGATACATAAACATACTTTTCTAGACCATGGGATGGTGGTTGGGGTTCATGTGTTTCTCAGAGAACCCAATATCCACTGAAGAATATCAGGTTAGTCAGCAATCTGCTGATTGAAAGTGGAGGACGTAACGAAATAATGTACCAAACAGGTGATTTGGGCAACACAGTAATGATCCGAACAGCAAAACCCAGCCAAAGAGAGTGACATTATACATGCTCCATATGGGAGTTTCAGATGAAACAAGCACATGATAATCAATGATAATCATGATAGGGCAATTCTTGAAGTGGTAAAGCAGCCACCTACTATGGCTGAGACAATGAGGCTGCGTTCCAGACATTCTTGCTCTTTGTTGATCAACGTCTTTCTTCTTGGTTCACATAGCCCTGTCTTTCGATTGTTTGACTTTGAGGTTCGCATCCCAATGTTGGCCGAATCGCCATCCTTTTGCTTCTGAAACCCCTGTTCGTTAGTTATATCATGTTACATCCGGTCCAGTTGCCACTTTTTTGATTACCTTCTGGTAATCAAACTTGGCAGGCTGGAAAATAAAGGTTTGAATGGGACATTTTTCTATGAATGGAGGATTTCCAATTGCTATGTTTGATTACCGGAAGGTATATAGATCTCGTCTGTTGCTGCTACCGATAGTTACGTCAGTTACTGCAAAGCATTCAATCCTTGATTGCTGTCAGTCCATTCCTTCATTTTAAACAGGGATCTCATTCAATCTTTCATTGCAGTGATATCTGCAATCCTCTATTTGGGTGTGTCTGAAAATGAGGTATACCGGTATAATTATACCCACCCCCCAAAAATGATGATTAATCAATGGACTTAGGGGTACCCGGAACCCAATTTTCAGAGAAATCCCATTTCTTGCTTGGTTCATTGAGCTGCGGCCGAAGGTGCAAGCTCTGCCTGACGGCAAGCTGAAGGCGGCTGGAACTGGTATTTTCCTAGACCTGGGAGGAAATACCCTCTGGTAATTTAACATAGCTATGGAATATCACAATTTTTAATAGGTAAATCGACGACGCATGATTATCAATGGCCATGTTCTATAGCTATGTTAAATTACAAGATGCTAAATCCATTTGGGGATATTCTATTGGATAGAAACAAAATGACTAGGGGATTTCTACCCCCCAAGGGTTGGTAGAACAAATTTTTATCTTCGGGGATTGTGCATCATCCATTGGTTTTGGGATGATCATCATCCCGTTGGTGTGGGTTTGATAATGATGAACCAGTGGATGGAATGGGGCTACTAATCAGCCTGTGAAATCAGACAAACCCGGCCTTTTTTTTTGTGGGGCTTTCTGAAAAAAAGAGAGCTATTTGCTGGACACCAATGACTTGAGTTGGAAGAATGTGGGATACCCTCTGGTAAATTTAACGTAGCTATGGAAAGTCACCTTTTTATTACGTATATAAACCATTAAAATTATATATAATAATTATAAATCTATTATATCTATTTCTATGGTCTATGGACAGTCACCAATTTTTATAAGGGAAAATCATTATAAATCAATATAAGTCTCCCATTTCTATGCTCCATCTAAACCATTTCAAGCTGTTAAATAACCAGATGGCAATCTGTTTACCCGCGGCATGGGAGAAGCAGATCACATTGTCATGGTGACTGTACATTAAAGGTTAATGGGTAAGTGACCCTTTTTAAAGGGCCCTTAAGTGAATGGTTCAGGTGAGTGAATTATTTTAATGTGTATATATATATATATATACAATATATGATATTGATATATTTTGTAGATAATGACATATAATGAAACAATGTATCCATATCCATGCATACATATAATAGCAGAATTTCATGGGTTCGTACTTACCATCGGACTGGGGCCTGTTCGGCCAGGCAACTCACATTGCACTGAAGCAAGGCAACGAAACGCGGCGGCGGCAAACGTTGCCAAAAATTATGGTGGATGAAACCATCCAGACGCGCAGAATTTAGGATATAAATAGTCAATATAGTTAGTGAATCATCCATATCAGACTATAGCTGGTTGGTTGGAACATGAATTTTCTTTTTCCATATGTTGGGAATAATCATCCTAACTGACTAATATTTTTCAAAGGGGTTGAAACCACCAACCAGATAGTGTTACTATATGTTACTGTAGTCCACTATCATCCAATGAAACCATCGTTTGATCCTTTGACCATCGCATTCATACTTTCGCAAAAGTATGTTACAGGGACAAACAGGGCCAGGGACTATACCTAGCGTGTTTGTTAAATCGGGATGATGGATCCTAAACTCTTCGTTGCGATCAACGAAAATGACCACCAACGAAAGTAACGAAAGGGTCAAAATTACGGAAAGCCTCAAATTCACAGATATGGCCATTGAGGATTTGGCGTTTTACGCGTGTGTTGATTCACCAACGCTCTTTGTATTTCTACCCTCTTGTGTCATCAAACATGATTTGCTGAAAAATCCACCATTTTGATGATTTTCCCAGCTAGAAACCTCTCATCCCATACCCAGAATACACCATTTTCTACTCAAAGCAATGGAAAATCCACCAAGTTTCATCATTTGGATGTGGGTCAAAATGGAAGACCTAGGGGACCACAGATGTTAGTATAGTTTAGTATTAACCATCCAATTGTTGGGGTACCGAATTTTGACCCATACCCATTTATCGCTGCTTTCCGCATTCAAGTTCTCCATTCGGACAATCTTGGTGAAGAAATAACCGCCAGGCGCGCGAAGCGCCCAACCATTGATGGTTCCGGGGTTCAGCTAGTGTACATTTCATTGCAGTCAACCCACCCTCTGGTAATTTAACATAGCTATGGAAAAACACAATTTTTAATGGGAAAATCCACTATAAATAGCCATTTTCAATAGCTATGTTAAATTACCAGAGGGTATAGTTTATATATCTGGGTAAATTATAACGACCTCACTGTTCTCCCGAACCCTGGAATCATGGTTAATAAGGAAAAATCATCCCCAAATGGCCGTAATTCAGGTTCGTGAATTATTATAATTTACCCAGATATATAACACACTTCCTATACTTGGTGAATCTGATACTACCGGTGTTTATAAAATTGGGTAACCTTGTCATCATCCAGTCCCCATATGATATCCCCGACTGTGGGCCCCATGAATCCAAATTTCCAGGTGCCTGTGGTTGTGGGGCCGGCTGCGGCTGCGGGCCCTGTGGTGCCTGCAACGGTGGGGCCCCATGGGGAGTTGGGGAGGAGCATTTTGGGTTTAGGGTAACCATCGAAAGTAGAATGTTACCGACAAAACAGAGATAAACAAACAATAAGGGTACTGTAAACATTATATGATATAAATTATATGTTATATGTAACTAACTTGGTAGATCATGGTGGTTTGGATGTAGCCTGTTTTGAAATCGACATTGTGATTTCAGCATCCAAGGTTTTTTTGTTGGAGCTTCTGCAGCTGGTCATTCCATAAATCGTTACAAATCTTTACGCTAAAATATCCTGATAGATCTGAGATATACCCTCTGGTAAACGTTTACATAACTATGGAAAATCACTATTTTCAATGGGAAAATCCACTATTTCTATGGCCATTTTAAATAGCTATGTTAGTCATTACCAGAGGGCATCACATTTCTGACATTTCCGACACTTTCTCTTTTTCGTGAATTCTGACAAATTCTCCCGGATTCCGTAAAAAGGATTGGAGGAGAAGGGAGGAGCTGACACAAAATCCAGCGAGCACCTGACAAGTGGGGAAAGATGATGCTTTTTTACTGGTTGGTGGTTTCGAACATGAATTTTACTTTTCCATTCAGTTGGGAAGAATAATCATCCCAACTGACGCACTCATATTTTTCAGAGGGGTAGGTATACCACCAACCTGTTTGGAATTGCACCCTTTGAGCTCTTCTTATACCTTAGAACATTTTTATAACCCATTGCAGCTGGACCAGCTAGCAATTTCACTGGGTTGAATTATGGGAACATATCACAACCCACATGAAGTACAAATTTGCATGGCTCAAAATCGAATAAACTTCGCCAAATCGGATGGAATTTTATGTGAAACATGCCAAAATGGGCGCGTAAAGAACGGCCTAAAAAGAATTGCGTGTGGACAGAGACAACCTATGACAACCTATGTTTGGATGGTTGAGGCCCTATAACATGTATGGGGGTTTAAAATGGGGGACCCCCAAGTCATCATAGGTTTCAATATTAAACTGATCATCCATGACCAAGACGACCCGGGGGCACCACCCATTTGAGGACACCTCCATATATTACAATATTCTCAGTAAACTATGGAAGCCATGGCTTTTCCATAGAAATAGATGATAACATATATAAAAATGATGATTTACCCATGGATTTACCCAGTAAACATGATGATTTCTGATATATTTGCCAGGTTTTTCGGCTCTACGGTTGGGCCGCAGCATCTCCAGGTTGCGACACGGGAGCCTGCGGCGCCTGCGGCGCCTGCGGCAGCCAGTGCCTAGTCGAGACGCTATGGCTATGGATCAATACCTACAAATACCATTTTTAGAGGGATGAACATCCATAAATCCCAGCTATTTAATGATGTGAACTATAGGGGTACAAGGTTTTGACACACTGCCATATATATATATATATATATGGTGCAGCGTTGGCCACCCCCCCTCCCCCCCCCACCAATGGGTATGGGTGGACAGTATCGTCTGGTTCTTCTGGTCCCCCCCCCTGTGGCCTGTGGTGGTGGTATGGTTCTTCTGGTCCCCCCCCCCTGTGGCCTGTGGTGGTGGTATGTTGGTATGTTGGTGGTATGTTGGTATGTTGGTATG
>CAMXCT020000162.1:0-226910 GCA_947184155.2 Cladocopium goreaui | reverse complement strand
ATGTATGTATGTATGTATGTATGTATGTGTGTGTGTGTATGTATGTATGTATGGAATGTAAGGTATGCAAGGTATGTAAGGTAAGGTAATGTAATGGTATGTATGTATGTATGTAATGTATGTATGTATGTATGTAATGTAATGTAATGTAATGTAATGTAATGTAATGTAATGTAATGTAATGTAATGTAATGTATGTATGTATGTATATACACCACCACAGGGGCATCATACCCCCCCCCATCCCATGGGGGGGGGGTGGGAACACGGGACACGGGACCATATATGTACAATGTGAGGCCCGCAAGATAGCGAAGTTGGTGCAAATAACTCCAATAACTATGGTTTATGGTACACAAATAACGAACTAGTTACTGGGGCTTATAAACCAACTTATAACTGGGGGGCCTCACATTGTGTATATATATATATCCTATCCTTCTGGGTGTTTCTATCATTTTCTATCTAGTTTCAATCATTCTGCATAAAATCGAACATCATCACTCGCAATGGATGCTACTTTGGGTAAATGATATATATATATATAATCACAATATAAATGAGATGTTTTCTTTGTATTATGGTGTTTCCTTTACATTATGGGTGGTATTTGTATAGATACGCTTTCATAAATGGGAAACTCATAACATAGAGGTTTACAGCTGGGAAAAAATATGTATATATCCACATTAAATAGGTAATGTTTGTATTTATTTCATAACCAGACCATCCATGGAACTAAAACAATGCTATGGAAAATTCGGTTCATTTACTTGGATCATTTAGCTATGGTGATCTTCAAGAGCCTGCGAAAAATTAAAAAACCGACCCGGCCAATATTGGATGCACTGAAATTACCCATTTTGACTATTGATTCAAGGGTTTTTGTTTTTTTGTCTGGATTTCTAGGAAAAATGTTGGATGCACCTTATTGGAATCTAAAATTGATGCTGCAATTAGCTTTTTGTTTGGACTGCAGGATTGCTCCACGTCATCAATAAGGTACATGATGGTTGATTATTGCATGGGCCTACTATATTTCTATCCAAGGGCCATCAAGGATTTTCAGAATCTAAGGGAAATGTGAGGATTTCCCAGCGGGCCTTTCCATGTTTGACACCGCAACGCGGGTAGCCATCACCCAACTTGGATTGTTGAACAGTTTATCCGTCCTGAAATTTCATTGATATGACATATATATATACATATATTTATACATACATTTATCCATATATATACATAGATATGGATATGTATAATATATATATATGTGATATACATGTATATATGATATACATATATATATAATCATAAATAAGTAATGTATAATATATAAGTTCTTCTGTATCAACATCACCTAATGTACCCCCTTGTTGACCTTGACCAACGGGTCCGCGGTGGTCGTCCGAGGCCTTCCAGAGTACGTGGCGTGATCTACAGCTTTGATCCTAATAGTCGTGGGGCGACCCAGTGGGAAAAACCTGTGAAGTCATGATATGATCATCTATAACCATCTATAACCATCTATAAACATCTATAAGCATCTAAAAGCATCTGTAACCATATAACCATATAAGCATCTATAAGCATCTATAACCATCTATAAGCATCTATAAGCATCTATAAGCATCTATAAGCATCTGTAACCATATAACCATATAAGCATCTATAAGCATCTATAAGCATCTAAAACCATCTATAAGCATCTATAAGCATCTATAAGCATCTAAAAGCATCTGTAACCATATAACCATATAAGCATCTATAAGCATCTATAACCATCTATAACCATCTATAAACATCTATAAGCATCTAAAAGCATCTGTAACCAATATAACCATATAAGCATCTATAAGCATCTATAACCATCTATAAACATCTATAAGCATCTATAAGCATCTATAAGCATCTAAAAGCATCTGTAACCATATAACCATATAAGCATCTATAAGCATCTATAAGCATCTATAAGCATCTAGAAGCATCTATAAGCATCTATAAGCATCTATAAGCATCTGTAACCATATAACCATATAAGCATCTATAAGCATCTATAACCATCTATAACCATCTATAAGCATCTATAACCATCTATAAACATCTATAAGCATCTATAAGCATCTATAAGCATCTAAAAGCATCTGTAACCATATAACCATATAAGCATCTATAAGCATCTATAACCATCTATAACCATCTATAAGCATCTATAAGCATCTATAAGCATCTATAAGCATCTGTAATGTCATCTAAAATGCATCTTTAACCATAAAAACTCCTATCAGCATCTATAAGCTCTTAGCTCTATAACCATCTATAAACATCTATAAGCATCTATAAAGCATCTAAAAGCATCTATAAGCATCTATAACCATATAACCTAAGCATCTATAAGCTATAAGCTATAACATCTATAAGCATCTATAAGCATCTAAAAGCATCTGTAACCATATAACCATATAATCTATAGCATCTATAAAGCATCTATAAGCTCTATAAGCATATAAGCATCTGTATAACCAAGCATCTATAAGCATCTATAACATCTATAAGCATCTATAAGCATCTATAAGCATCTATAAGCATCTGTAACCATATAACCATATAAGCATCTATAAGCATCTATAACCATCTATAAGCATCTATAACCATCTATAAACATCTATAAGCATCTATAAGCATCTATAAGCATCTATAAGCATCTGTAACCATATAACCATATAAGCATCTATAAGCATCTATAACCATATAACCATATAAGCATCTATAAGCATCTATAAGCATCTATAAGCATCTATAAGCATCTGTAACCATATAACCATATAACCATATAAGCATCTATAAGCATCTATAACCATCTATAACCATCTATAAGCATCTATAAGCATCTATAAGCATCTAGAAGCATCTATAAGCATCTATAAGCATCTAAAAGCATCTACAACCACCGAGAACCATCTATAAGCATCTATAAGCATCTATAAACACCTATAACCACCTATGAAAAGTGGGACACCTATTATATAAATAGATTTTTGAATATCATCTACAAGCATCTACAACCATCTATAAGCATTAATAACCACCTATTGTGCCAGTTAAATCACCAATTTTGCCAGTTAAATTACAATTTTTGCTACTAAAATCACAAATTTTGCGAGTTAAATCACAGATTTTGCCAGTTAAATCATCAATTTTGCAAGTTAAATCACCAATTTTGCATGTTAAATCACCAATTTTGCCAGCTAAATCATCAGTTGAATCATCCATTTTGCCAGTTCAATCACCAATTTTACATGTTAAATCACAAATTTTGTCAGTTGAATCACATATTTTGCCAGTTAAATCACCAATTTTGCCAGTTAAATCACCAATTTTGCTCGTTAAATCACAAATTTTGCTAGTTAAAGCACAACTTTTGCCAGTTAAATCACCAATTTTGCCAGTTAAATCACAAATTTTGCCAGTTAAATCACAAATTTTGCTAGTTAAATCATCAATTTTGTTGCTAGTTAAATCACCAATTTTACATGTTAAATCACCGATTTTGCCAGTTAAATCACCCATTGTGCCAGTTAAATCATCCATTTTGCGGGTTAAAAATCACAAATTTTGTCAGTTAAATCACAAATTTTGCCAGTTAAATCATCCATTTTGCCAGCAAAAGCACCAATTTTGCCAGTTAAATCACCAATTTTGCATGTTAAATCACCAATTTTGCCAGTTAAATCACCCATTGTGCCAGTTAAATCATCCATTTTGCGGGTTAAAAATCACAAATTTTGTCAGTTAAATCACCAATTTTGCCAGTTAAATCACCAATTTTGCCAGTGAAATCTCCCATTTTGCGGGTTAAAAATCACAAATTTTGCCAGTTAAATCACACATTTTGCATGTTAAATCACTAATTTTGCCAGTTAAATCACCCATTGTGCCAGTTAAATCATCAATTTTGCGGGTTAAAAATCACAAATTTTGGCAGTTAAATCACCAATTTTGCCAGTTAAATCATCCATTTTGCCAGCAAAAGCACCAATTTTGCCAGTTAAATCACCCATTTTGCATGTTAAATCACCAATTTTGCAAGTTAAATCACCCATTGTGCCAGTTAAATCATCCATTTTGCGGATTAAAAATCACAAATTTTGGCAGTTAAATCACAAATTTTGCCAGTTAAATCATCCATTTTGCCAGCAAAAGCACCAATTTTGCCAGTTAAATCACCCATTTTGCGGGTTAAAAATCACAAATTTTGCCAGTTAAATCGCCAATTTTGCCAGTGAAATCACCAATTTTGCCAGTTAAATCATCAATTTTGCCAGCAAAAGCACCAATTTTGCCAGTTAAATCACCCATTTTGCATGTTAAATCACAAATTTTGCCAGTTAAATCACCCATTTTGCGTGTTAAAAATCACAAATTTTGCCAGTTAAATCACAAATTTTGCCAGTGAAATCACCAATTTTGCCAGTTAAATCATCAATTTTGCCAGCAAAAGCACAAATTTTGCCAGTTAAATCACCCATTTTGCATGTTAAATCACTAATTTTGCCAGTTAAATCACCCATTTTGCGGGTTAAAAATCACAAATTTTGCGAGTTAAATCACAGATTTTGCCAGTGAAATCACAAATTTTGCCAGTTAAATCATCAATTTTGCCAGCAAAAGCACCAATTTTGCAAGTTAAATCACCCATTTTGCATGTTAAATCACCAATTTTGCCAGTTAAATCACCCATTTTGCGGGTTAAAAATCACAAATTTTGCCAGTTAAATCGCCAATTTTGCCAGTGAAATCACCAATTTTGCCAGTTAAATCATCAATTTTGCCAGCAAAAGCACAAATTTTGCCAGTTAAATCACCCATTTTGCATGTTAAATCACTAATTTTGCCAGTTAAATCACCCATTTTGCGGGTTAAAAATCACAAATTTTGCCAGTTAAATCACCAATTTTGCCAGTTAAATCACCCATTGTGCCAGTTAAATCATCCATTTTGCGGGTTAAAAATCACAAATTTTGTCAGTTAAATCACCAATTTTGCCAGTTAAATCACCAATTTTGCCAGTTAAATTACAATTTTTGCTACTAAAATCACAAATTTTGCGAGTTAAATCACCCATTTTGCGGGTTAAAAATCACCAATTTTGCCAGCTAAATCGCCAATTTTGCCAGTTAAATCACCAATTTTGCCAGCTAAATCATTCATTGTGCCAGTTAAATCATCCATTTTGCGGGTTAAAAATCACAAATTTTGTCAGTTAAATCACCAATTTTGCCAGTTAAATCATCCATTTTGCCAGCAAAAGCACCAATTTTGCCAGTTAAATCACAAATTTTGCCAGTGAAATCACCAATTTTGCTGGTTAAATCACCAATTTTGCCAGTTAAACCACCATGTTTGTTGCCTCATGTTGCTTCGCTTGCCTTCAGGATTTGGTGTCATCAATGCTCCTGGAGTCCTGCAGCCCCAGAATATCTCCCTGGGATGGTGATGGGACAGTGCCAGAGAAGTGACAGCAATGACTAATGTGATTTTCCCATTAAAAATGTTGATTTTCCCATTAAAAATGGTGATTTTCCCATTAAAAATTGTGATTTTCCATAGTTATATGGGATAATAGTATATAATTCACTGGTTGGCGGTGACTGGAACATACTGGAACCATGGATTTTTGAATGACTTTTCAGAAAAGGGAATGGAATGTCATCATCCCAAACTGACGAACTCATATTATTTGTCAGAGGGATTGAAACCACCAACCAGATTTAGTTCGATAATTTAACGTTTTTAAACATATGGTGATGTTCTATAGCTATCCCTTTTGGTATCTGGAGATTATAAGTGTTGAGTTCGTTTTGGATGGTCAATGCTGGATTTATCAGGGTTGCTATAATAAGCCATTATAGGTAAATGTTGGCAACAAAAGGGTTAAATTATGGTAAATTTGTCATTTTACCTCTGATTTTACATAATTTACCACCCAAACGTACCTGGGGTGTTTGGAGCAACCCTGTTACATGGAGATTGTATGAGGATTATTAATATTCATATGGAAATCATGTGTTATTTATGAAGATTGACTAAGCATCAACAATGGTTATGATATGGGAATATACCCGCAGTGCCGGTGTCATCAAACATCGCAAGCCGGAAAATCCAAACGAACTCACCTGGAGGTTTCTTGCTGGGAAAATCAACGAACTAAATGAACTAAATAGCATCTTTTCTAGCCAGCCACGTTAGATGACACTGGAGGGTATGGTTTAAGTAGCAAAATAGATTAAAGTTAAAGTTCAAACATTTCGAATTGAATCAGTAATCAAAGGTGGGGATTCCACTGCTGAAACTTGAGTTCGAGTCAACAACAGATGGATATCTGACCATACGTGGGGATGTGAGTCACAATCACACGAGGAAAGCCGGGTGGAGTGGAACAATGCTAAGCAGTTGCAGAAAATTTCCATGTCTCAATGGAGGGCGGCCACCATTCCCCTTGCATATAAACAAAAATCCGAGTTCCTCACTTCCAAGCTCTCGCAATGTAAAAGGATTAGATACAGGAAATCACCCAAATACACCACAGTAGTGGGTACCACAAAACAGTCCACAGTCCACGATAATCACGATATATGGTTCCGCAACCTGCAAGGTGGCGCAAGAAGTGCACTTCTACGAGAGCACGGGGCAAAACTTGGCCCCCGGCACTGAGGCGACGAATTTCCATCCATGGATCTGTGGTCAGATTTGCCCGGGAAAATCTCATCCTTGATCGATTTAAGAAAATTTAAGAACAATACATCATCACATGGATTTCACCTGATTTAAGCAGCAAAAATAGGGTGGTTTGACCTTGATCATGTAGCAGTCAGCCACCAGAAATGGGATCACCATCAAGATTCAAGGGTAGGAACCACCATTTCGTGGCCGACGAAAGTCGTTTCAAAACACCATAGAATCTATAGATGATAACCATTAATAACCAACAGTCTCTGAATGGCAAGACAGCTTCCAGCTGGATTTTTTGTTTTTCTCGTGATCTTTTCGTTTCGTTATAATCTTGTTGCATTTGCATTTCTGGATTTGATGCAAAAAAATGTAATAGTTCATACCCCCATCTGGAGGTTACATTCCCGATTCTTTGTTGGTTAATATCCCAATGTTGGGGTTTTGATCGGCTGAACCATCCGACCCAGAAACCAGCCCAAGATAGCTCGCCTCGACTGTCTAAGTGAGGACATAGGGTACTTGGTGGCTCATCCCACTTACTAAGTGGGTTATAACCCAAGTTTTTTCGGTAGGATTTCAGTATGGTTAGTCCATATCTATTTTTGTCGGGGGGTGAACTACCCTCTGGTAATTTAACGTAGCTGTTGAACATGGCCATTTATAAATAAGTTGATTTACCCATTAATAGCATGGTGATTTTCCATAGTTATGTAAACGTTTACCAGGGGGTATATCCCAATCAAATCCCATTAAACCACCATAAATCCATTAAAATCACCAGGCCGGGTAACCCACTTACGAACTATGACAGTCAGCACCATTTTTAGTGAACGCCCTGGATGACGGCGCCATGGAGGTGAACTTTGCGCTGCAAGTGCTACCAGATGGGAGCACACAGGTGAAGGGCGAGCCCTGGTTGGAACTTGAAGGATCATCGGATAATCCCACTGTCGTGCTGTTGTTCACTTTCATTTTTTTTTTTAAAGGGGGGGGTGGTATTTCAATGTATTTAAGGTTCGGCAAAAATGAGCTTATTTCCTGAATGATGAGAGTGAACACTGAGTTACTCTTTCATAACCATACGTCACCCGGTTAGTTAATGGGAGAACTGACGAAGCGGGGACGAGATTTGCCGGTCATCGGCTCATGACCGCTGGCTCGATCCGATCCCTAAAATGACCTGGTTTTTTGTGTCGTTGGACCGTTGAGGGCAGCACTTTTTTCATGGAAGAATAGATGGTGTATCACATTTGGTTGGTGGTTTGGACCATTTTTATCCATTTTTCATGTTTCCATATATTGGGAATAATGATCCCAATTGACTAATATTTTTCAGAGGGGTTGAAACCACCAATCAGATATTAATGTACATACTTGGTGGCTCACGAAATTTTCAGTAGGCTATATAAGTATATATAAGTATGGTTGCTGGTCCATTTTCAAATCTGAACTAACATAACTAACCCACTTTAACGATTCCTGGGATGAACCAGCCAAGTTCCCATTCTTTTTTTTGATACACTGCTGCTTGGCGCAGCTTGGCGCAGCTTCACCAGCTTCACCTGGAGCTGGAGCTGGTGACACATTTTTACCATATGTTTCCATGCGGCTTGCGACACTCTATATATATATATATATATGTAGTATGTGGGTTTTCATAATATATATATATACACACTTAGTATCACATAATTACAGTATAGATATACACATACATATACATATAAATATAATATACATATACATATTCATATTCATATTCATATACATATACATATACATACATATATATATATATATACATGGCTATTCTTGGACATAGGCACAAGCAGATATTTCCCAAAGATGTGGGATCTTTTGGGCTTTGCGCAGGCGGTGGAAGTCGCCATTGGCCCGGCCATGTCGGAATGTCCCAGGTGCTGTGGTAGGATTAGAATGGTTGATAAAGCAACAACTTACATCACTGGGGAGCCCCATCCTGTAGCACACATGAAAACAAATGGGTGATTTTGGAGATGTTCAATGATGTTCTTGTTTTTAATAGTCGGCCTAAAAATGTTCCATGATTTTAAACCTCAGATCGCGGCATCATGGGATGTTTTTTATTCGGGGCAACTAGATATCCCAAAATGGCTTTCTTCAGGCTTCAGGTGAGTGACTAATATTGGAAATTTACCCAGATCTATGGTAATTCTTAATGTAATATAATGTAAGTATGCTAGTACTTGGTGGCTCATCTCACTAAGTGGGTTATAACTTGTTATGACCCAAGTTGTAAGTAGGGTAAGTATGGTTAGTCCAGTTATATCTGGGGTGAACTGACGCACTTACGAAGTGGGATGAACCACCAAGCAATCAATGGCCATTTCAGGTACCTAAACTGGAGGTACTGTAGTTTTTGAAGCCATACTTCAATGTGTAATTATATTCCCTGAAGTTTAGCCCCTATATACATAAACGTTAAATGTATCGTTAGGTACCTCCAATTTGTACCGGACATGGCTGTTGAAGTGAATTATCTAACATCTATGTTTCTGTGTTCATTATCTTTCTATGTTAGATGAACACTAAGATAAACCCAAGAAAGTCTTACCCTGTGGTAATTTAACCGCTTGCGCTATGAAAACGCACCATTTTTGTCCGCCATGTTGGCTGATTGAAATCCCTGAACTCGGCAGGGTACCTGGATGGAAGCGTTTCTGACACTACCCTCCGGCAAACATGGCAACGGAGACGGAGAATCACACATTTATATATCATAAGCAGCCACTGCTAAACCATAGGGATTATGATAGTATACTACCATCATAATGGATGTTCATTATACATCCATTGACATTTCCCACTGGCCATGTTTGATTACCTTTTGGGGATGCTGCAAAAGTTGGAAAGTGCTAGAAAATATGGCCGAAGTACCATTCTCATTTTTTTCTCTTTTCTTGGATTGGTTGCTTTGTCTATATGTGTATATATATATGTGTATATATATACGTATATATATACATATCCATATCATTATATATAATATATATATAATATATATATATATAATATAATATATATATAATATATATAATATATATATAATATATATATATATATAATTTATATATAATATATAATATATATATATATCATTATATATATGAGAGATTTTTTTTTAACCCCGTAGTATTCGTCAAAGGAAACTTGATTTTAGGATTTTGTAATCTGGCAGCCATATGGCTCGAAACGCAGGCCGTGCAAGAGCGCGCAAGGGCGAGGCGCAAGAACTGCTAAATGGAAACAATCTTAAAGGAATAAAAAACACCCCCCCATATATATCATTGTATATATATATATATATATCATATATATATATAAGTATAGCACTACTTCATATCCCGTGAAAAATCCTCAAAGATGGTTGGTTATAAATCCCCATGGTTGAAAAGTTACATCTCCATGTATTGCATGCAATGTAGCGCCCCCCCTGTTATTGGTTTGCCGTCGCGCAAGCCAAGCCAGGCGGGATTCCTTTCCGTGCTGTTTGTTCGTTGGCTTACTTTTAACTGCAGGTGATCATCGCGCTTCTGCTGTTCTTCGTCCATGCGCGCGCCTTTGGAACCTGCGGGAGGCACTTTGTTCTTTTGAGCTGTATCCTTTGTAGTTCTTTGCGTGTTCCGTGTTTTGTTTTTGGCTTTTGTGCCTTTCTCAAGCTGTTCTTGCAGGACGGTGGGTTGATCAACATGGCTATTCTACGAGACGTGTTCCGCAACAAATGTGGGACAAGGCTGTGCGGTACACCGGTTGGGCACAGGAATCGTTGTCTAGCCCAGTCGGTGTTGACGACCTTTTAGTTGCAATGGTGTTCCGCTTGTTCTTGCTCAGGAGTTTAAGGTGACGGAAGACGATGTTGCGTAGGCGAAAAATGATGCGCTCTCACAACGTGTTGTTCTGAGACTCTTTGGTGTTTTGTTTTGTTTTGTTTCTTCTGCCGCTCTTTGCTTTTATTGCAGCTCTGCTGTTTGTTCTTGTTACTGCGTTACTGAGGTCCTGGTTACACAGCAGCACCGCGAAAAGTTACTGCAGCAGGCGGCATCTTTTTTCTTGGTCAGGGTGTGATCTTGTGCGCATGTGTTTTTTCTTTTTTGATTGCTAGCTCGAAGGTAACGTGCCCGGGCTGGTGATGCGGTGCTGCTTTGCAGGCATTGGTCGCTTTGTGCGTTTGTTGTGGTCAGTGTGCATTTGTCTGTGTGCGCGTGTAACGTGAGCAAAATATCCAGTTGTTTTGTATATGCGAGGCAGCTTTCAAAAGGAAAGTGCATAAGTCCTGCGATAAGTACGGAGCTCAGAATGTGTCCGTTTTAGATCATTCTACATTTGCTGTATAGTTTTTTGTTTCTACATGGGATGGAGGGTTTTTTTCTGTCAGGAAACGGTTCTCTTGGAAGGCGTTGGTCGTCGAGCGTTGCGCTGAGCCTTATATTTTCCATGTCCTTGTTGGCGCTTCTGCGTCTGACAACGCTGTTGGAGAGAAAAAGTATTTTCAGTGATCGCCGATGGTTAGTTGCTGATGGTTAGTTACTGGGTATTTGTACCATGGTTAGCAGGGTTTGTGCCCCTGAGAGGTGCAGCCTAGGTGATGGGACGAACCGCCATGGCCTCAGAGGAAGCGAAGGCGCTCGTAAAAGTTACAAAAAAGTGAAACGATGCGTTCATTGTGCTTCAAAGCTTCTTGTTGCCTTCATTCGAATTTGATGGCATGGTGCTGAACGTGTGTGTTGGACATTCTTTTTCGGGGTTGATGTTTGCAGAGGTTAGATGTCATTGCGTAAGCCTGTCTTGTGCTGGTCCAGGTGACATTGTATCTTGTCTTTGTGCGGGGCTTGGCGCCTTGTACTGGACGGGGCAAGCTCAACATTACCATGTGTTCCTGTTTTGTTACAAACGCCTGATTCTTGCGTGAATAGGGGTGGCTTGGACTGTTTCCTTGCAAATTTTCTGACGTTGCAAGATTCCTAGCAGGCTTTCACGTGACTTTCGGAGGGGCCCGCGGTTTTGGACCGTGCAGTGACATGGATTTTTGTCGCGAAACATTTTCACATTGCTTGCAGACTTATGTTTGGATTATGCCCGCTGAATCATTTTCTTGGAGGGGCAGCAATTTGTTTGATTCGTGTATGCCCTTAACAAGGTAGTTCAGTGGTTTTTGATATGTGAGCTGGTCCTTTGGAATCAGACAGGCAGTCTATTTTTCGTTTTGCCGTGGATTCTTTTTTTGGCAGGTGGCATGTCGTTGCGGCAGAGCTTGAGTTGGGTCTATGTTTTCAAAAAAGGGGCTGTGTGCTTTAACTTTAGCCGGCGCAAAAGCTCTTGCAGTACGGTTGAATTGTCAAGTTGCCTTCTGTCTCTGTTTGGTTTCGGTTCTAGTCATTTGGTGGGACTTGTCGTTTGTTGTTTTTTTGCAGAATGGTTCAAGATTACCAAAAAAAACAGCGGCAGGTCAGTTCTAGCTGGAATTTTCATCGTTGAAAGGCTATTTGGATGCAAGCGCTGGACTTCAATATAGCCATTATTTTTGTTAGTGATTTCATTTCTTTTTCAGCTTCCTGACCCAGGGCTATTTCATCTTTTGCAGCCATGCCTCGAACTTGCCGGGGGCGGTCTGAGCAGGACACCCGTGCATCTGTGGGCCCAAAGGGTGGCAGTCGCAGCCGAAGCTTGGCAACGAGAGGTGTTTGGTTGTTGTGTTCTTTTTCATTGATTTGAACATGAGCTTTTTGTATGTTTTAATGAACTCTTCATGCAATGACAGTAGGTGTAGCATTTGTTCTAGGCGTTTTTTTTTCATGTCTTTGTGCTGTAATTCAACATTGGCCGTGAAATTGTATCGGTTTTGGTTTTCTTTGTGATTGGAGCATTTCTTTTCGCGGTGTTCGCTGCCGTCTTTGTCTGTATGCGTGCAGGATGCGAAGTACCTTCAGGCAGCTATTGCTGCGGATTAGCGGCATCGACTGCTATCGCAACGCTCAAAAAGGGAAGGCAGAGATGCAGAGAGGCAGTTTGCAACTAGAAGAATGACGACGTATGAATGTGTGGTTTTGCTGGATAAGGGCTTTTGAGCGTGCGTGAATTTTCCTCCAAGATTGGTGTGGGTTCTTCAATTTCGGCTTCGAGGTCTTTAACAGAAGATTTTGTGGAAATCCGGGTGAGATTCTCTAAGAGGTCCTTGCATGAGGACCTTGCAGATGCCATGGGAGGTTCTTGGGTCAAGATCTTGTAAGAACCGCTCCAGCAGGTCCTTTTATGACGATCTTGTGAGATTCTGACCGGGGTCCTGGCATGAAGATCTTGCTGCAGGTCTTTTCCAATTCCTTCTGCGCAGATCTTGACGAGATCCTAGTGACATGCTGTCCGAGGCCTTTGCGTGATCTTGTATAGGTCCTTGTGAAAAGATCTCGTGGAGATCTTGTTGAAATCCTCCCCTAAGGGGTCCTTGCAGTAAGATCTTGAAGATCCTCTGCATTGGTGCTCGTATGCAAGTTATTCTGGGATGCTCATAGGAAGTTCTTCTATGAGCGATTCCGAACTGAGGATCAATTGCTTACTGAACACCAGTCCTCAACTGGATCATGAGAGCATCCTCGACTAAGACAAAGATTTAATTTTATCGTTTATGTTGTTTTTTGCAGCACCCAAAATGATAGATCAGTAAAATCCTACTAAAATAATGGTAAGGTAAATATCCAGCTGTTCTGACATCCAAGTTAGATACGGTGATGATCAGCTATATACGTGGTTATGCTATGGTGGTGATCAACTGTATATATATAATTATATATATATACGTGATAATGATATATTCGATAATGATATATTCGCTATATATGGTGGTGATAAATATATACACGCATTAAATAAATATATATATTATATGTATAACACATATATATATATATTATACATGTACTATTGTTTATATATATATAAAAGTAAATATATATATATATATATATGATTAAATTCCATTGGACCATCGTCTCACCTAGGCAAAATGCTCCAGATGCGGGGCAGATCACTGGATCGGCGACTTGGTGCCGCGAAGACTTGGGTCGTTTTTGGTGGGAGATAACCCAGTTGAAACCATGAAAAATTCGATTTTAACCATTTTAACATGTCAATAAATAATAATTATATATATATATGGGTCATCCATTGGATAACCATTGGCACTCAAAAAATAGGTGTTAAAGTATCAAACATGGTGGGATGGCGATTGTCTGGGATTATGATATGGTTTACCATGGGGATTCAACCCCCCAAGGGTGACCTGCGTTTGCGCAGCCATGGAAAACCGGTGTCTAAACCACGTGGCAAACTGGAAAATCACCCGTTTTTAACAAGTAAATCATCATGAATCAACTATAAATGGACCATTTTCCATAGCTAGGTTTAAATGATCAGAGGGTAACTTGATGATTATTACTCCTTTTTGCCATTAAAACCTTGGAATTGTTGATTGATATGTCAATTTCCAAAGTACCAGAGGGTAGACATGGTTAACCCATAAAACATCATGATATTACACGAATTTACCGTCAAAAGTTTATTTGGGTCGAACAAAAAACTGCAACACCACTGCATTTTGTTGGAGGTTCCAATCCACACACTTGCACAACCACGTTACACTCTTACCAACTGTGTCTTGAATAGCTACTTTTCACATTTCTCAACAACTTTATTTGGTAGTGCAATGTGCAGCATATTGCAGCTCTGGATGGAAAGGAGACTGCTGCTCTACTTAGTTGTCCAACTGACAACTGCACCTCTGACAAATAGTTATTTTTTTCTTCGGGCTATAAAGGAACAGAGGCATTCTTTGTTTGGGAGAGAGAAAAAAACAGAGGCATCTTCGTTTTTTGAGAATAAAGAACCAACGGCATCCTTTGTGTTGTTTTTGAAATAGATACACACACACACACATATATATATATATATATAGAAAAATATTCAGATGCATTGAGATGGATGCTTTGTTTTCTGCTTTAAGGAGCACATCTGACAGTTTTCTGTAGTTTTTTGTCCATCGAATCCTGGAAAATGTGAATAATCTCCTGCACATCTGACAATGGTATCAATGCTCCAGTTGTGCAGGATGTATAAATGAAATGCGAGATTTTCTGATTCTCAGCTTAGAGAATCACAGCTAGAAGCCCAAGACATCTGGGTGGTTGCGAAGATACCAACTTGAATAAAACTATTTGAGATTACGTGCATGATGATCAAATGACAACGTTTTTTTAATCAACAAAACATGATGGAGTTCACCGACTGGAACAGGGTAAGCCATTGATTCCAGCGGATGGAAGCTGCAGAAATCAATTTAGACAATTGAACCAGTAAAAATGCCCCTATCCCATCCCACAATACTGGTTAGTTAGTACATATTCCCATTATGGCTTATAATAATCCCAATACAGCAGTTAGTATACCTCCCTATATTCACCAATCAGGGATGTATTTTTCATGGCTTCATTATTTGGATGAATTATTTCGATAGGGTTCTACCATGAAACGTGGGGATATGAGCCAAAGAACATAGGGATATATATATATATATAATGGAATTTGTCTGGACTATGTATGGACTATGTATGGAGTACGAATGGGATATGAATAATATACTGAAGGGGGTTCGTGGGATACATTACAGGAATATAATGGACATATCTAACCAGCATTGTAATTTCGGATATACTGATATATATATATAATATTTCTCTGGCTGAATGATAAATGACCTCGCATCGTGCCGTCACTGGAATGATTGTTAGTAAGGGGAATCATCCCCAAGATAGCCTTATTTCAGGTTAGTGAATTATGATAATTTACCCAGATATATACTGTACATGATCTTATATGTGTATGGGCCCAAACCAATGATATTTTCAGGTCAGTAACTCAGCCAGAATTATAGTCGCCCTTCCGCAAAATATCAACTCCAGAAGGGACTCTAGGATGAATAGATCCAGCACGACATCAAGGTTTCTATCGGGGCTACGTAATACTAGGGGGAGAGGGATTATGATGTGTTTGTTTTTTTTGCATACATACATACCTACCTACCTACATACATACATGCCTGCCTGCCTGCCTACCTACTTACCTAGCTACATACATACATAGATAAATACATAGATACATAGATACATAGATACATATGATTATATATATATACATGTATTATTCATACATATGTATACGGCAAATGCCTGGAGTTTGCCCGTGGCCTCAAAAAGTATGCAGCCGCTACTCCCTCCCAATGCTCAAATTCCAGCGCGGGCCTACTGTTTTTGCCATCTAAAACCCTAAACCCCCAAGACCCTAAAGCGTGAAACACCGACCGTAAACCTCAAACCCTAAATCACATTGACCTTTCACGTTGACCTTGCGAAAGATTCTTAGTTGTAATGCCTGGGCCGACATGAAAGGAGGCACCGGGCTGCACGGCTGGGCTGCGACAATACCATGAGTTGACTATGTCCACATATAGATATGCATGCGTATATTTGCATGTTTGGATGCAAATGACTATAACTGTAATCGGACATTAGTATGAACCATGATGATATGATTAAATTGGATTAGAATTAAGTGGGATCATTATTATTAATACTCATCAGTGTAACATGTAAGTGATTCCCACTGATGGATATGGCTCGTGCCTGCGTCTCCTCATGTTTCATTACTTGTATACATGCATTTCCACACATCTATATTTGCACACGGTGAGAGCATTCTAAACAATGCAAGTATTATTGAATGATCTCTAGATCCAAATCTACAGTATGTGTAAAAAACATGATTATAAACATAGACGCACTCGGACCTCGCGTATCAGAGATTTTCAGGGTGAAACAAACCATTTTTTTGTCAACAACGACAGGAAGTTCAATTCCATCCCTTGGAGCACATTTAATCGTTTCTATCCATACAAACCACAAGCAGTGCGATCAACTTGCAGTTCATGCATTAGATCCGGTTGCAGTACACTGCAAGGGAGATCCACACAGTGATGAGTGCGAAAGAAACCAAGATACCAGCGACTCTTTTCAGCCTGGCCAGCTTCAGACGGCATTCAGCTGCACCCATAAGACCTGGGCGGGCCGCTTTTCTGGCCCGTTTACCTGCTGAGGTGAAAGTCTTCAATGACTCCAGAGGCTATGGCTTTATCAGCGCCCCTGGGCATCAGCAGGACTGGGGGGGTTGGCGGCAGCCTGCGCGGGGACTTGTGTGCTTTGGGGTTTGCAGTCAGATTCGCTGTCTCCATTAGAGCCTTATTGGGCATCATTTGAAAAAGGTAAAGCCGGCGCTTGCAAACCCCGATGAACGCGTGAGACATGAGACAAGACTGTGAAGCCATAGCCTCTTTCAAGCCTTCGTTGCCCACTGGTTCGACCGAAAGAAGTAGAATAATATTTAAAACGAACAGAACATGTTTTTTTCTGGTGGGCAGGAAAATCGCTGTTTCTTGGCAACCCATTCTTGAAAATATTTTTCACCGTTGCGGGGGCATCTCAGCTGCAGGATATTTACTTCCAGTGCCAGCCTGAGTGGGAAATTATTTGAAATACTTTTCCTAGTGGTGTCCCACGCGTATCTGTTTATTTGAAGAACTCGGCGTACTTCCCGCTCGAACTTTTGAAATCACGGAATTGCGGATTGATCTGCCTCGGGCAGCAGAATGCTGCAATGTCTTCCAAAAGATTGCAGTACATCCCACATTATTTATTTGTTTTTTTCATCAAAGTGTTTGCTAACATGAAAAAATGTTTGCGATGTGTTCAGCTGCTGTGTGTTCAAATTCAATCATTTGGGCTGCTGGGAATTGCAAACCAAAAAACTACCCGAGGACCAGCATTAAGAAGGCCGAACTGTTTCAAATCATGGCATGTTTCACGGTTTCAGTGAAAATTTGGTATTTCAGTTGGAGTGGAAATGTCAATGCATCGCATGAACAAAATTGATGCGTTCTAATTGATTGTGTTTAGACTTTCAAACGCTGGTGTCTGGTGATTTGGTTGATTTGGTTACGGAGGATGTATATAACATGATGACTCTACTTCAAAAACACCCATCTCTGTCCAAAACCACAAATCGGAGATTTCAATCTACATCCATGTGCCCAAAATTATCAAAAGGTAACATTGCCATGCATTGCCAGCCATCTGATGGACGGTTCTTACTGTTCACTCTTGCACATGTCCAAACACGAGAGCTATAGGGGGCTGAAGTGACGGAAAAACGATTCTACAACATAAATATAACTCAAATAACCGATGGAATTAAAACACCATGCATACAGGCATACACAGATGTTTTTGTATGCTTAAAATTGTTTTCAAAATTTGTTAGTAACGAAACCACATGGACCATTTTTTAAGAAAATCAGTAGCATCTATAATTTTTTTGGAGCATCCCCTTTTGGGACAAACCCATACAATGTTGGCCCCCAAATTCTATGGTAGTTAAGTTAAAATTTATATTCCGATCATTTTTTTTGAGAAGGCACAGCGAACCCCTTGAATCATACTATTGTCATACTCCCGGACTTGGATCCACAGTGTCTACCCTCTGGTAATTTGACATAGCTATTGAAAATTGCCATTTAGTTCGTTGATTTCCCCACTAAAATGGTGATTTCCCACAGCAAACTGTTAGTTTACCAGAGGGCAAATCCCAATCAAATCCCATTAAATCACCATAAATCCATTAAAATCACCATTAAAACTTCATTAAATCACCATTAAAAGTTTACCCGAGGGTAGCCAGATGGTTATGCTAAAAGAGGGCGCCATTAAATTCACGGCTCAACAACGCGCATGAGGCGCCGGGACATGGATGAAGCTTCGCAGACCTTGTGGGGAACCTGGTGGATAGGACGTAACTATAAGGAACTACAAAGTGGTGCCCCCCAGTTATGTTAGTTGGTTTATAAGCCCTAGTAACTATAGTTATAAGTACCGTAAACCATAGTTATTGGAGTTATAAACCAACTTAGCTATCTTGGGGGCCTCACATTGTAGGGGTATCCATATTCATATTCCCTATGTTGCATGGAGATCACTGAACTAGGAATCAAGTTTCCTAACCACATTTTAGGTGTAGGCATTCCATTTGTTTTTTTTCTCGATTTTTGGGTGACTAGATGGGTTTTTGACATGCTCCACTAGTACTTAATTGTTCAAACAACATTTTGTGGGGTCAAACATCAATTGATTTATTAACAAAAAATATATGGCAAAACTAATTCTGAACGAGTTTTACTAAAACATGTTTTTTCCAAAGGTGTACCCTTGGGTAACCTAACATAGATATGGGGAAACCATGGTGAAAACCCATCACATGAGAAATTGTGGGTTTCCTCAGCTCCGAGATCCCAAGAATCACCAACATGGCAAACATGTGTTTATAGCAACAACTACACGGGAAACCACTCAGTTTTTTTTTTCGATTTGGTACTGATATAATCTTGTGTGCCATTTGTGCTGTCGAGGATGTTTGTTTTGGGCGAAAAAGAGTTCAAGCACCCTGTTTCCCCAAAAACTAGTTGGATATGAGTGGTATTGTATCTAGAAACTATAGTGACTATGAATGTTCTAAGTAGTGGAGAATGTTATTGAAGTAATGAAGTGGGAAGGGCTCCAGATGAGATAGGCGAATCAACAAGAACTACATGAAATTTGGGTGGCAAAGTCCAAAATTTCAAACACAGTTGGGAACTTACATTTTGAATCATTTTGACAATGTCGAAAAAAACACAACGCATTCAGTTTGTGCAGAATCATTGCTTTCAATGAAATCCGTCATTCAGATAATGGATATGAATGGATATGGAGGTTTCCGTAAAGGGTGGTACCCCCAAATCATCCATTTTAATAGGATTTTCCATTCCATTATAAAGCATCCAGCTATTGGGGTACCCCCAAGAAACCTCCATATAACTATAGGATGCCTATGATTTGGTAACCCCGGAAAAAAAAACAAAAAACACTAGGCATTTGGCATCTCCAGAGTATCATTAGGAATGTTACCCTAGTGGCGATTTTTAATGGGGATGATGCTAATATATACTGATAATCTCTTGGAATGGGGCATATGTGCAGATGAACCACATAATAGGATGGATGAACATGAAAGTCAGACCATTTTCCCGTGTATTAAGATACGATACATATATATATATATATTTATGATATTCCTATTGTTCATGGGCTGGGGATGTATGGGAATATGATTGAATTAAATGATTGGAGCCTCCTCGAGTCTCAATAGATTGATTTGAGGGAAAAAAATACGGGAACCCTTGATTTTTACCTGCAAACACAGGGTTTTCCTGTAGATGTTGCCTTCGTCAAATTCCGGGATTGTTAGGTGGATGAATATATTTCTTGTCCACGCACTCATTTACTGTAAGTTTTGAGTCTTTCACGAGTTCGTTCATGATATGATTCCTAATCAAATGTTGTGTTATTTGCCCATGTCCTTTTGGTGTTATCAGTTCTCAGCAAGTGTGGTATCATCGTGTTTGTTGGCCAATGCATTTTGTGGTTGCATGTCAACCTCCATTTTTGCTGATCTTATCTGCATATGTTTAAACATGGGGATATGCTGATACGCCCATTGTAATTGTACTGATCATTAATTCCCGCCCTATTGTCAGACAAACACACATCTATAAATTGCATTCTTTGGCAACATATTTGTTGGGCCAGTTGTTATTAAAAACACATTTTAAGTACTAGTTGCTCTCTGGTAATTTTAACATAAGTATGGAACATCAAAAATACCAAAATGGGAAATCATCTAGAGGTAAGCTGTATTTTCATAGGCCATCCAAACCAGAGCAAAGTGCTACCCCCAGGGTACCATCGCTTAGGCTGACGATGCTGGGAGGCTGGAAGGGTTTGGCCATGGAGGTTTCCTGAAAATGGGGCTTCCCAATAGCTGGATGTTTTATAAGGGAAAATCAGGGAAAATCCCATTAAAATTGATGATAACTAGGGCTACCCCCATTTTAGGAAACCTCCGTGTACATATATATATATATATATGTATGTTATATACATTATATATATATATGTATGTTATATACATTATATATATATGTATATTATATACATTATACATATGTACAGTATATATATATAGTAGTTAATCCATCTACTGGAAACCTACGGTATAACTATGATACCATATGGTTCCATGGAAACCCATAGGTACCATGTATTCCCCAAAACCACTGGCTACAGTGGGCTGAGAAAGCACGAAACCACAAACATTGAATTGTCAATGAAACATTTAAGTTTGAATAGGTGAAACATGAATTGTCAATATGTTTCGAAACTCAAGTCTAATATGTTTCAATTCAGAACGTTCTGTATGTAGGAGAATCATTCTTGAAGTCAATTAATTGTCAATCGCTGGTTGATCATTCGGCGAGTTTTTGCTGTACCGCAACTCGAGTCGATGTATATACTGCTTCGCATACACATGTCTTCGGTGTTTGATGGACTCTAAAAAACATCATCCTCACTTTTGACGATATTTTGTTACACCTCAAATATTCTTTTTGTATATATCTCCAATGATTTTTGGCGTGTCATCTCATTCTTGATGTGTTTTTTTATCATTTCCAATATCCATTTTTATCCAAAAAACACCGTTTTCATCAAAATCAGCATCATGATCATGATCATCATGATCATCATGATCATCATGATCATCATGATCACCATGATCATCATCATCATCATCAGATGATTCCCACCATATTTTTCTTGAAAATCTTGAGGGTATGTCACCTTTCCCATTACATCGCCATTATATTCCCATTTACCATCCTCCACGTTGGAAAAAATCATCATTCGATGATTCCCAATTGGTACAATGTGAGGCCCCCCAGTGATGTTAGTTGGTTTATAAGCCCCAGTAACTATAGTTATAAGTACCATAAACCATAGTTATTGGAGTTATAAACCAACTTACATATCTTGGGGGGCTCACATTGTAATTATCATCCATTATTCATATATCTCACAGTTTTGAAACTTCCACAGTTCATATGTTTCATAGATTTCATAGATTCAACTGGTAATCTCAACTGTTCAATGGTTTCTTCCTGTTTCAAAATGAATTTATGATTCTAGAATTATTATACATGATTCATAGATTAAAACTTCCCAGGCTCATAGATTATTAATGACTAGTATATGTTATTCATATCAATGGATTGGTTTAAGGGAAAAGCTACAGGAAACCATAGATTTTCTCATTAAATATGGGGCTTTCCTGTAAATTTTCCCTTAAACCAATCCATTGATCATAGAAATCCCACTTTTTTCCCATTAAACATGGTGATTTTCCATATAAATCACCATTTTCCCAAGGTTTTTCCATGGTTTTCCCAAGGTTTTCGTTGCAAAACGTCCCCACAAAAAACTAGGCCATTCCCTCTCTGCGAAGCGCTTCGGCTCTGCGCCAGGTCCTGGCATTCAGAACTGCACAGCCCACCTTCGGATGGAGGCTGGGGAAAAGCGAAAAAGAAAACTGTGGTGAATAATTATATACATGTGACATGTATATATAATATTATATATATAGTTATCATATATCATATATCATATATCATATATCATATATCAAATATCATATATCATGTATCATATGTATATATATATGATATATATAACATGTTTATATTCATAAATATATATATATATCATTATATATATATATATATCATTATATATATATCATATATAAACATATATACTTATACGAAAAGTAATCCATTGACAAAGACCCAACTGCACCAACAAACAGTCTTTTGAGTTGGCGATTCATGAATCGGGATGGAAGAACGTTTGCAATTTTTCAACCACTCCTATCGTCGTTTTCCATATTGGGTATCCCCCACTTTGAGACACAAAACCATTTGACATGACATCGCTGCTCAAATAACTTAAATCCAATGTTATTTTGTTTATCTCTATGATATCTCCATATATCATTATATATATATATATTTAATGGTCTGGTTGGTGGTGTAAGTTTTTTTTCATTTTCATTTTTCATCACCGGGATGATCCCAATTAAAAAAACATATTTCTTCGGGAGCTCGGCTGACTTCAGGCCTTGCCTGATGGCCGCTGGCACGGGCGCATGGTGAACCTGGCAGAGGTCCAAACACCGAGATTTCACCGTTGGAGCGACAGAATTCCAATAAAACTACCATGGTGAACCTGGCAACTTAAAGTTGTTGTTTTTCAGCAACTGGTACAATGAGAGGCCCCCAAGATATCTAAGTTGGTTGAAAAAACTCCAATAACTATGGTTTATGGTACTTATAACTATAGTTACTGAGGCTTTTGTTAACCAACGTTCACATCACAACGGGGGACCTCACATTCTATACATATTTTGCCATCAGAGAGTTGGGAGAATGATGATTGATCAATAGATCAATTACCGGGTACTCTATTTTTTGACACCATTTAAGATAGCTATGAAAATCACAACCGAACTAATGGCTACATCTATCGAACTAAATGATACATGTGAAATTTTTCTAAAGCTATGTTAAATGACCAAACGGCTAGAAGGGGATTTTGCCCTAAGCCAAACTATGAGGATTTGGGCTGTCACCTGGCACTTTTTTATTTCCAATGGGCAAACACACACTGGATACATGATATTAATATAAGTACATTTTATTAGGAATAGAACACATTGGTGAAACAGACAATTTTATAACCCATAGGATCCATGTATGCCATATATATGGTAACATTTACCATCAGTATACCCCCAATGTTAGCATATATACCAGCACCATGGATCCTATGGGTAATGGATACTTTGCAAATCTTTGCAACCAATAAATGGAAGTTGAAGCATCAAGAAAATCAGGATGTAATGGGATATACCTGATATAACCTGTTAAAAAAAAATAAAAACTATATTTCCAAGAGAAAAATAGGGCAGCTTAACTTTTTTCCTGAACCTTCAAAACATGTGCTTTATCAGATTAGGTGTGCCACGTTCTTTCACCGACAATGGATTCTTGAAAAAGAATCCGTGACCATCAAAATGGGATGCTGAAGCAACTATGAAACATGATACATGTTGTTCTTTGTCTTCACATTTTTGTCATTTGTGTATCATGTGTTAGTTTTAACACCCCCCCTGCCTATCTCCTCTACAAAATGATGTTCTCCAGACCCAGAAATCTCTAGATTTTATAGATGCATATTCCTCTAAGAAGTTCAAATCTGGTAGCCAAAAATGAGAGTATATTCTAGAATGTTTTTTGTATACCATTGTGCTTGAACTTTAAAACAGTGTTTTTGTTGGCTCATGAATGTCAGACAAAACAGTATATATATATGTCAGACAAAACAGCAGTAAACAGAATGTCAGACAAAATCACAGAGTTTGAGCGCCTGTTGAGGGCACATTTGGAATCATTTCGGGATTGACTTGAACAGAGGCCGTCTCTATAAAGTGCAGGGTTTTTCTATAAAGTTCAAATTTCATCGGAAAAAATGAGGTGAACATTCGCCTTCAAACTTTATAGAGGCTCGATGCCATGAGGGTGTTACCCACTTTGGATTTTATAGTGATGGTCTGGGAGCCATTTGTTAATTTATAGATGTTTAACCGTTGTTTCTGAGCTTTAAACATTTTACCACCAAAAAATTGGAGACATTGTACCATTAAACTGGTGGACATTCCTGGTATTTTACGATGATGTGTCAAACGTTTTCTTTTTTAAAATTGTTAGTTTTACATAAACGATCTAGTACCATGTTTTTTATTTTTTATTTTTTTTAAATGTACCATTTTCACTCCATTAAACGGACACTATCTTGATGAAATTAACACTAGCATTGACATGAAAATAAATTTTGTTATCATTGTGTTGCAATTAGTTGCTACCACTATGTGTAAACCCTTAACATCGACAATTAGCGATAGTAGTGGTAATATATTGATAAATGTACATAAGATTAATCAGCTTATGATAAACCATTAATGTACTACTACCTATCAGTATCACTAATGAACATTAAATAGTCGATGAATGAACATGTTGGTGATTAATTTACCTTTGATATTACTATTATTACTTAACATTAGCCAGTATGCAGCAAAACATTAATTTAAAGTATCATTACTATCATGAACAGGAATCAACATCGATATATCATGAACAATATCGAATCTTCAGCATCTTTTTTTCACCATGAAAAACGGGACTAATCGCCGTTCGATGGCTTTCGCCATCGACACCATAGAGATGATTGTGTCACCAGTTCCACACCTCGAATGGGTGGTTTTCCAGTTCCAAATCACTACCTTGAGAGCTGCAAATAACTCCTTGAACAACGAGGCTTTCTGGTAGATATATCATGATATATCTATAATTCATAAAGCAATTTATAAGTGGAGCTTGAACTATACGGTATTCTTGGATATGGCCTTGGATATGGTAGATATATCTAATTATACTAGATATAATCCAGTTATAACCAGCCAAACAACGATGCGAAACGGGCCCAAGCTCAGGCGGGTGCCACTCTCTTCGAGAATGCCTCTGTGGCCGGCATGATCCGAACTTTCTCGGAGGACAGGATGATGGTGAACAAAAACCTACCCTCTGGTAATATAACATAGCTATTGAAAATGGCAGTTTATAGTGGATTTTCCCATTAAACATTGTGATTTTCCATAGTTATTTCCATAGTTATGTTAGTTTACCAGAGGGTACTTAGAATTTGCCAATCCTGAAGTAGATCGAATGAATCACACGCTTTTTGAGCAGTGTTCAAAAACCATGCTGGCTAGTTGTTGTTTTTTTTTTAAATTATTATTTCGATTATACTACCCAATATATTGATAGTAAATTAAAAAAACTATTGGTTAGTACAATCTCAAAAATATTGATATAAATAGTATATTGATATAAACTACCAATAGTGGCGATGGTCATAATCCCTGGTCAACTCCCTTCGAAGTGCCCATCCCAACGATCGCAGGGCACTGGGGCTATCAATGTCCCTGGAGCACAGGCACGAAGCGGCGAAGCCGGTTGCACCAATTAAGCGAGTTTCAATGGCACTTAATCGAATGGAAAATCTGTGATAAGAAAAAGTGAGTGCAAACAGTTCGAATCTGGAAACTATATGAACCAGTTAATTGATATTTTTGGTTTGACAATCTATGGGTATCAAACCAAACACTTTTTGTCAAGCCCTTTTGAAAATGATGGGTTTCATGGGGATTTCACCCCAAAACAACGGAAATTAGACCTCACATGTGCAACATTGAGTTGAATATTTCAAATTATTTCAAGACAAGATGATTGAACAGTGAAATTCAAGTGATAAGCACATGGATTTCATGGATCTAATAATTTGTAAAGACATTACATCATATGCTCGTCAAACACGGATATTTGATAGCATCAACAATGAGAACGTGAGCAACAATAATTGGCTGGTTGGTGGTTTGGAACATTTTTTATTGTTCCGTAATATATGGGATAATCCTTCCCATTGACATCCATTGACTAATATTTTTTCAGAGGGGTTGAAACCACCAACCAGTAAACATATCAATGAAAGAAGGATCTTTAGGGCCATGGAGTACTCAATTATACGCGATGCTGAGACCCAAGTTTTTTTCACTCGTTTCGAAGATATGTTCACGTTGTTGACATATTTGAAATGATATATAGATTGAATGCATATGATATCCGAATGAGTATCTGTTCATTTGTGGAATCATCTGAAATCTGAATGAATCGCTTATCTAAACTTTCATGAACTATCAGCGGGAGAAGCACTTAATGTATCACGGCTCTTATAAATGCAGCTTTCCTAAAATGGTGGATCCGCCAGTCACCATAGGTTGCAATACTAAGTCATGGTCATCCATGACTTGGATGATTTGGGGATACTCCATGACTTTAGAAACCTCCATACATTATCATTACATATGATACTTCCTGGTTATTCAACAATATTCAACATATTTTTATATTACCCTCTGGTAAACTAAAATGGCCATAGAAATAGTGAATTTTCCCATGATAAATGGTGGATCTTTCCATAGCAAAATGTAAACGTTTACCAGAGGGTACTACTAGTATTAATGTTACCCTCTGGTTATTTTACATAGCCATGGTATAGATGGCCCATAGAAATAGATGGTTTACCTATCAAAAATGGTGATTTTCCATGGCTATGTTAGTCATAACCAGATGATAAGTATAGAGCTATCTATAGACAGGGGCATCACCATTTTTAATATGCTAAAAATCTATTTTCCATGGCTATCTATTTTCCATGGCTATAAAAATATAGAGAACTATCACTCTCATCCGCAGGGGCTGGACCTCATGTGCAGCCAGAGTGACCTGTCCTTAGAGCTGCAGAACAAGCTGCGGCAGGCGCCCATCGACGATCTTTTCAATGGGGATCAATGGGATCCCACTGGGTTACCATCAAAAACCTACGCTGTGTGAGGCCCCAGCGGGTGATGTGAACGTTGGTTAAGAAAACCCCCAGGAACTATTATAGTTCGTTATTTGTGTAGCATAAACCATAGTCGTAACCAGTTCGTGAAATTGGAGTTTTTTTATTTGCACCAACTGAACGCTATCGAAAGGCCGGGGGCCTCACGACTTGTAATGGTTTTCATCCCAGTCTGGGGGATTTTCCAGCCTATAGATGCCTATAGGTTTGATGTTTTTCCGGTATCTGGATAGCCCCAGTTATGGATGAAGCCAGGAAAAACTGTTTTTTTGGATCTGGATACCATTGACTACCAACTGGGGCTGGAGTTGATGACACCAGTTACCCTCTGGTAATTTAACATAGCTATGGAAAGATCCACAATTTTTAATGGGAAAATCCACTATAAATGGCCATTTTCAATAGCTATGTTAGTTTACCAGAGGGTATGGAAGATTTCAATTTTGTTCCATAGAAGTTCTTATCGTAAAATCTGATTTGAATTGATGGCAATAGCAGGAGCATCAGCTTGGGACGCGGATATTTTCATAACTTTCACATCCCCAGGGGAGAAGCCACTGGCTGGTCCTGGTGGAACCCGTAGTTGTCATATAGTGCTGATTGGTGGTGACTGGAACATGGCTGGATTATGACTTTCCATATATTGGGAATGTCATCATCCCAACTGGCTCATATTTTTCAGAGGGGGTAGGTATACCACCAACCATGTTGGTTTTGTCAAGCAAATTTATGATTTATCGAATAGTATTGTAGATGGAAGAAATGGAGGATGAAAAGCGTAAGGCTTTATCTAAGATGATTTATTTAAGAACAGAAACCAAAAACAAACGTATTTCAAATATGTCCCTGCTTCATCCATATTTCCATAGCTACAATAAGTTCAGTAAATTCATGGCTATAGGTTACCTAATTCATTCTATCAATCCTATCAATTTCCATATTCAAATTCCATCCAATATCAAACACAAGGAAGAAACTTTGTATTGAATGTCTGAAAACAGTTTTTATCCTATTCCAATCCATTCCATCTGGCTGTATCTGGCTTATCATTTTATCACTTTCCAATAAGTGAACAGATGCTGGTTGGTGGTTTGGAACATGGCTTTTATTTGTCCATATATTGGGAATTTCATCATCTCAACTGACTTTCATATTTTTCAGAGGGGTAGGTATACCACCAACCAGAGTGAATTCCTTACTTCTGTTTGTCCAGATCCCAATGTAGGTGAACTATCTTCGTGTCTGCCTGCACCTATGTGTGATGGATTGTATAGACTGACAAAGTATAGGTATAGCTGAAGCTCAACCTTCAACCATTTTCAACAAACCATTTTAAATCACTTTCAACTTGTTAAATCCAGACCACATTTTAGATTACCAGGATATCCCATTTATAGATGCGCAGTGTTCAACAATGCAATTGGTTGATGATGTTTTCAGTGGTTATAGCTATACTACCCAATATATTGGAGCTTGTCATAATCCATGGGCCCCATGGGCCAGGCTGGAAAGCCATTTCTTAACCAATCAGGATTAAATTGAATTACAATGGATTTTGAACACTGCTTATATGGGAAAACAAGGGTTTATACTAATTGGATACAGAAACCATATTGAAACATTCAATCTGGATAGAAACCATATTAGTAACCATATCAACTGGTATATAACTCATCTGGTTGGTTAGCAAAATCTCCAAGATGGTTGGTTGCTAATCCGAACTTGGGGAAACTTGGGGATTTAGAACCCATTACACCATTAAATCCAATATAGTCTTATCCCATGGGTTATCCGAATCCCACCAAATCATATAATCCCATGCCTTATTCGGATGGAATTATTCTTGGGAATTATTAGGCTAACCAAATCATTCTAATTCCTGAAAAAAAAACATTATATATGCAAGGTGGTGCCCCCCCAGTTATCAGTTGGTTTATAATCCCACTAACTATAGATATGTCTACCATAAGTCCTAGTTATTAGAGTTATAAACCAACTTAGCTATCTTGGGGGCCCCACTTTGTGGGTGATTCGGAATTAGGAATTCTTCATGTCCAGAACATCTCCGAGCCACGCCTTGCCGACAGGGCGGCGCTCTGGCGGGCACCACCGTGTGGTGCCGCCTCAGTGCGGTGAACGGCCAATGGCACGCCAAAGAGGTGGGGGCCATGCAGTTGGGTTTATCCCAATGTTTTACCATAGAAATCTCGTAGAAATCCCATAGAAATCCCATAGAAATCCTAGTCCTATAGAAATCCCATAGAAATCTCAATGTTTATCCCAAGGTTTTACTATGTTTTGCCCATTTCGTCATGGTAAAAATCCCACCCGTTTTTCTTGAGGCAATTTCCCCAGCGCCAGGTCACCCAAGCAGGTGATGGCATGCCGAAAGCCGAGGCAATGGGCAACAAAATCCACAAATCGATCCTCCAAAACAGGGGACTTCTTCTGGTTGGTGCTTTGGAACATGAACTTTATGACTTTCCATTCAGTTGGGAATAATTCATCATCCCAACTGACGAACTCCATCATTTTTTCAGAGGGGTAGGTTGAAACAACCAACCAGTCATGATGAAAAATGATGGTGAAACATGGTGAAAAATAATGGTGACTCAAAATCTACATAAATCTACCAACAAATCTATGAAAAATGATGAATGATGGTGAAACATGGTGAACCCTCACAATTAGGTGTAAATCATCTAGACATGGGAATTTAACAGAATAAAACATGTGGGCTTCAATCAGCTACATTTTGATTTCTGAAAAACAGGGATTTAAACAGCACAAATGGGAAACAATGGCAAAGACTGGGATTCAACATGATTGAATAGCCCTTCATTGGGTTTAAACAGCCACAAGCCAGGGATGGCTTGTGAAATCGTGATTTAAGGAGCACATCATTACAAACATGCAGCTTTCACCAACATTTTTTGTTTTAAAGCAGACCATCTGTTTTAAAGGTTGATTGCATCATCGCAAATGCTGCAGACATGTGCAGATTTTACCATCAGATTTACGGTAAACTTACCGAATGGTGGATGGATTTAAACCATGCGACATGAAAACCCTCAACAGAAAGGGATTTCTCCAACAGAAACTGGTTGGTGGTTTGGAACATGGCTTTTATGACTTTCCATTCAGTCGGGAATGTCATCATCCCAACTGAACTGACGAACTCCATCATTTTTCAGAGGGGTAGGTATACCATGGTATACCACCAAGCAGGAAACGATGATATTCCTGGTTTCTCCAGATCCGAATGTCAGCTGAGCTGGACGACCATGGATTCCAGGGATACTCATTGAGTAAATGAACACATATTTTTTAAACAGGGTTTCTAAGATTGACTAGTAGGTACAGTACTTTTTTCTTGGTTTCCAAACCATTAACTCTAGATATATCTAGGATAAACCATAGTTAGAATCCCCATTAAGACCCACTAAAACCTAAGAGGAAACTCATCCGCCCATGTTTCCAAACTTCAGTTTTCGCAGTTTGAGCGCAGCCAGGGAAGCAAAGGCCGGGCCAGAGTGTTGCCTGCGTACAACCGAATGGCTCCAGACGTTGTCTGCATGCAGATGTTTTTTTTTCCCGAGTGAGTCCTGCAGTTTTGATGAATGTTGGTGATGTTGGCTTACGGCAGGACATGAGTTAAGAATTGGGTAGGAATACCAGATATAACAGGCAACTGTTGTGCCAACATGTCTTGAATTTTGATGTTTTTGCCCAAATCCTTCAAAACGTTGGTCAACTGATCAACGTATTTTCTGGTTCGTTAGTATCCTGGCATATCCCTACTTCTGGTTGTTTCATTTAGCTAGTTTTGCAGGTTGTATACCTTACACATTTTTTTCCCAGGTGTTTTCTTTATCCTGGTTCACTTGCAATGTTTGTGTCTTTGTGCCCAACATGTTTTTTGCTGCTCAACTGCCTATGTTTGTTGGTTAAAACGCTGCTCAACTACCTATCTTTGTTGATTAAACCACCCATTTTGAATGATTAAGTATCACAATTTTGTTGAATTAGATCTCCCGATGAACATGTCATTGCAATGGGGGCAGTACACTCAGTACACCGTATACCAAATTGCCAGAGACACCCACATATCATTTTGCTTGCTGATATATCCCAACATATCCCCATGATGCGGTGATTCTATATTCCCATGAAATCCTACAAGCTGAGGCCTTGGCAGACATGTTCTTGGTTTATAAAGCCATTAACATCCATTAAAGAAAAACTATGGATATATCTAGCATAAGCCATAGTTATACCTTTCCTTAAAATCCCATCAAGGCCCATGAAATCCCATTAAAGCCTATGAATCTCAGCTTTCACTGGCAAAAATCACAACTTCGGATGATGACTCCGCCCTTGGTCAGGTGCTGGCAAGGGCTTGATGAAGGCGAAAGATTGTCCCACCACTAGCTGGCTGGTGTATATGTATGTATATATGATATATGTATGTATACGTATGTATGTATGTATGTATGTATGTATGTATGTAATGTATTGTAATGTATTGTAATGTATTGTATGTATGTATTGTAATGTATTGTAATGTATGTATGTATTGTATGTATGTATGTATGTATGTATGTATGTATGTATGTATGTATGTATGTATGTATGTATGTATGTATGTATGTATGTATGTATGTATGTATGTATGTATTATGTATGTATGTATGTATGTATGTAATATAATGTAATGTAATGTAATGTAATGTATGTATGTATGTATGTAAAAAATGTAACGTAACGTAACGTAACGTAATGTAATGTAATGTAATGTAATGTATGTAATGTAATGTAATGTAATGTAATGATATGTAATGTAATGTATGTATGTATGTATATATAGATAGATATGGTATAATTTAATACATGTATATATATATATATATATGTATGATATAACTATACTATATATAATATTATATAACTCTATGATAATATATATATATAATATTATTATTATTATTAATATTATTAATATTATAAATATTATATATATATTATAATATATATAATATAAATATTTAATATTTATATAATATATATTTAATATTTATAATACTAATAATATTATATATATATTATAAATATTATATGTATATATATATAATCATCCTAGAGTATGGATCATTAATGGATCACTAATGGATCATTGATGGATCATGAATGGATCATTGTTGATATATATATATATATAATATACATACTCTGGTGTCATCAAGCGTGGCTGGAAAATCCCCGAACTAAATTGGAAACTTTAATGGGAAAAACAATCTATAAATGGTGGACTTTTCATTGTCACCCTTAGTTACCGGATGGAATTAAGTAGTCGGTTGAAATAACATGTAGTATTATAATGTATTATATATATAAATATATATTATATATATATTGGTTATTTAACATAGCTATGGAAGCCATGGCCCATAGAAACAGCATGGATTTTCCCAACTTTTTTCAAACCTCCATAGAAATTTCATGGATTTTCCATATGTCTTTGGGGATCCAACTACCAAAACCGGTTGCATTCGAAAATCCAGAACTGTGTTGTCACAAAAAAAACCCAGGTAAACTGCGTTTTTCTTGGTAGAATTTGGTAAATATATGCTTTTACATCTCAGAAAAAATGATGGATCAATGATTTTATTGCTTCATATTCATCTCCGTTTTGGTCTGGTGACAGCCCAATTTTCGTTGCGTGATGGCTCTTTCAATCACCATATGTTAGTCCTAGTTAGTCGAACTTCCATATTTGCTGGGAGAAGTCCTAATTTTTGATCTTCAACTCCAAGTTTCAAGACTTACCATATATCTCCATAGGTTTGAATATGTGAATCACAATCCCATCAAATCCATTAAAAACCTATTAGTATCATCTCATTAAGATCCAGAAAAAAAACATTAGTATCAAATCCATTCAAATCCATTAAAAATCTCATCAAATCCAGTAAAAATCCCATCAAATCCATTAAAAATCTCATCAAATCCATTAGAAATCCCATCAAATCCATTAAAAATCTCATGAAGTCAGCCCTCTTCTTGTAGCTCCATTCTCTCGCCCTCTCGCGAGGCCGAAAAGAAAATCATCCCCAAGGCAGAACTGCTGGGAACCATGAAGGCTCCCTGAACCGCAAGGTTCAATGGATCTGGGAAAATTATAACGACCTCACTGCGACCTCACTGGAATCATGGTTAATAAGGGAAATCATCCCCAAATGGCCTTAATTCAGGTTAGTGAAATATTATAATTTACCCAGATGGATTCTGTTGGGAACATCAACAAAAAACGAACTGGAAAGATCCACCATGCTATTTAGCTGGGAAAATCCACGAACTTTCGACTGGGCCATGGCTTCAATAGCTTTTTGTAGGTTTACCAGGCCGGGTACTCCAAATATATCGAAATATCAGATGGTTTGCCATGATTTGACTGAGATTCCAGCTGATTGGGGGAGAAATGGCATCAACAACATGAAAACAAAACCATTGGTTTGCTACGTGAGAGGTCCTCAAATGATATACTGAGCGTTCAAAGATTTTTCGATTTTTGGGGCTTAGACCACTTTGTTGAGAATACTCCTTACTAACCATTACACACACACAATTTCCCGCCGTCTGTGCAAGATCTGAATAAAACTCATGAGTTGAAAATCTGTGAATGTCTGTCATATGTTTTTTTTTTGCACTGGGATATCCCTGTTTTTCGATATGTTTTAATCGATATTCAGCCCCTTTATTAAAGGACGCAGTGCCCATAGTTTCGCTGCATGGGTCAAGTCGCTGAGGTACTCTGAAAAATGGGGGTGCCCTTGTGGATCCTATTTAAGTAGCAGCTTTGCCAACTGCCAACTGTGCAACACATCCTGGTTGTTGGTGATAAACAACACTTTTTCCTGCATAAGCAGACAATGCTATGTCCGGAATCCTTTTGGAATGGTAGTGGAATGGTTTACCTTGATCTATTTTGATGATTACATGCATAATCAGTCACACATATATATATATATATACATACATATATACGTATGTGTATATATATATGATATATATATAGATCATATATATATATGATATATATATATATCATATATATATACACATACATATACATACGCCCTGCTTGCTGCTTACATCAAAATCAACACTTACATCGTGATCCAAAAAAGTGACAGGCCTGGAACCACGAGAAAGGTGGGGAGCTAAGGGGATCGGAAAATGGTGGATTTATCGTGGATTTACCCATTGATAGCATGGGAAAACCATGGGAAAACCATGGGAAAACCATGGGAAAGTGGTGGATTTATATGGAAAATGTAGCATTTATAGATGATTTACCTACTAGAAATGGTGATTTCCCTAGTTTTTTGTATTGCCAGAGGCTATATCCGGTTATATCATGTTATATCCCGGGGAAAAAAAAACGATCATTGGGGTTTATAAATGTGTATATATTTATGGGTTATAAACCACTTACTAAGTGGCACATCCAAGTATGGAGTTTTTCCCTGGATGAATTCAGGAGAAATCTGCAGGAATTGGGTTGAAAAATCCCATGACTATCTCCCATTTTCAAATCCAGTGGTGATAGATCAGTCACTGATTTTTATCTGATTTTTATAGATGAATTCTCCCAGTTGCTTAGCTACCACTGAAAACATCAGGCGCTTACTCCCAGATGGGAGCGCCGACTGAGAAAATCTTGGGACCCACAACAAAATGCTACAACTGACAAAGGTTTGCCGGCTTGCGGGTCTACTGAAAATGGGTGTGTGATGGTGTGTGTGTGTGTGAAAAGAGGGTACCCCTCTGGTAATTTCACATAGCTATAGAAAATAACAATGTTTATCCATTTTTAATAAGGTAAACCACCTATTTCTATGGGCCATGGCTTCCATATGTTAGTTTACCAGAGGCTATACCCCCAGTTGTTTCATTGGAGATCAATCTCCTACATCCAACAGTAGGCAAATCAGCAACAGAAAGCTACTGAATGATCAACCCTAAATCCACATGAGGTTGATCAACTTGCTGGTGAAATCACCCCTTGTTGGTGCTTAAACATGTTAAGACCTGCAAACAAACTCCCAAAAACGCCAGGTGTTTTGGTGGTTAAACCTGGTGAATCCAGAAGAATTTCCCAGCTTCCCAGCTCCGAGGTTATGGCTTCATGTCCGTGGAGGGTCAACAGCCGGATCCCTAGAGGCACCAAAAAACCGCGCCGCAAACGGCGCGGGACGAGGGCTTTTGAGATTTACTGGAGTTTTCCTCACTTTATCTGGTTGGTGGTGACTGGAACATGGCTTTTATTTCTCCATATATTGGGAATAATAGCCCCAACTGACTCATATTTTTCAGAGGGGGTGAAACCACCAATCACTTTATTTACTGGAGAAATTAAGAAATATAAGAGTTATGATATGTCAGGAATAAACAGTCGATATTAATAATCATTATATACATTAACTATTTATTTATGTCAATTATTTACTGGAGATCATGGATAGTTATTGTAACTGAGACTATAGAAGTGACTGGAGTGATATTAATAGTTTTATAGTTATTCACTGTATGTCAAACTATTACCAGCGATTTATATATTATTACTACTACCCACTATATCTATCTATATATATATATATTATATTAGTCACAGTCAAAATGGTTCAAGACCACTTTAGTATTGCAGGAGTTTTTTGTTCAGAGATGTGCACGAAACACTGTAAAGCGATAGGCCCCCCCCCAAAAAAAAAGATAAGCTGGGACCGTACACGACAGTCCATTAAACTTGGCGTAAACCAAGCAAATACCCAACGGGCAAAACCGATAAGGGAAATTCAACCTGTGGTGCCCTGTTTCCTGCAGTTACTGTATCATGTCATTTGGCATCCAACTCGCTCACTCTCTTTCTCTCTTTCTCTCTCTCTCTCTCTCTCTCTCTCGCTTTTTTCCCCTCTCTCTCTCTCTCTCTACCTCTGTCGTTTTGCGGAAAATTCCTTCGAACAGTGTCATAATATGTTGTAGGGTTGTTTAGCGATAACTTAGCGATAACCATTTGTTGCACTCGGTCCTCTGGCCAAGCCATAAACCCATTTCCATAGCCTTGGAAACGAAATGAAAGGAAATGAATGCAGAATGAAAGGAAGATGCATGCAAATGAAAGGAACATGAAAAGACATGAATGCAACATGAAAGGAACATGAAAGGAGCATGAAAGGAACATGAAAGGACATGAATGCAAAATGAAAGATATATGAATTGTTGCCGAAGCACCTGACACCAACAAAACAACTCCTCGATACTTCCGAGCCTGTTTAGGAATGGATTGTGGCTTCATGTTGGATCTTGAATATGCTGATTTCTACAAAACCCTGGAAAGCGATAGGCCCCCCCCAAAAGCGATAACCATAACAATAGCAACTACTCAAATGTAAAGGACTTTGACGCGAGCGAGCTTATATATATATGTATATATATATTTATATGTATATATATATATATTTGGGTACCCACCATTATAGTGGTTGACCAGGTACAAATGACTATAAGATACTATAAGCAGACAATGATCGTATGATGAAGAGTGGGTTCTGGAGAATGAGGTGATCTCTCAACTTTTGGTGGTTGCAATCTGGTCAATCTGAGTCATAACCCGAATTAGCGCCCAAAGATGTTCCTCAACTGATCATCAAATTTGGAGTGCGGTCAGTGCCTCATGTTTGGTGCCCCTTACCTGTTGTGGGGCTGTTTTTCAAGGGGCACATCAACTTCAAGGGGCTGAAAAATCATCAGAATCTCAGCGCGAAAACCCTCATCAAGTCATGCCGAGACTTAGACCCAGGTCTAGCAGAAAAACAAAAAATCCTGCAGGATGGTGCCCCCCAGTTATAAGTTGGTTTATAAACCCCATTAACTATAGTTATATCTGCCATAAACCATAGTTATGGGAGTTATAAACCAACTTAGCTAACTATGGGGCACCACCTTGTGGGAGCTTAAAACCTGTTTTTGTTATAGGCTTCCGCCAGATTTGTACCGAGGTTGGATGTTTACTTTCAACCCTACGACCTCATGGAGAGTCACCTGGTGAGTCATCCATTGGGTGTGTCGAGCAGAATTGGGGTCCCTACAATCCAATGTTCGCAAAAAGAAACACCTTGTGGAGTATAGCAATTTTTTAGGACCCAAACAACTTTTCTCATATTCATGGGTGCCTGGCTTCAAATCTGTCATGTGTCAATATGTCAACGTATACTATGTATCTGGCTCGATCTCTGCCACAGGACGGTCAGAAAACATCATGCCATTGGTTTATCGCATCCGTTGTTTTGAGATATGACGACTTCGCTGGTGATGCACCATTGAGAATGGACCATTTTCCACGGCCCTTTGTGTGATTACATGAGTTTTTTGTTGTAGCCACCAACAGAAAGTTACTGGTATTTTATCAGGTATTTTACTGGTTGGTGGTTTGGAACATTTTTTTTCAATACATTGGGAATGTCATCATCCCAACTGACGAACTCCATCATTTTTCAGAGGGGTAGGTATACCACCAACCAGTTTGCCAAAACCATGGGCAAATAACTATATGGTAATAACTATGGTAAAATGGATGGTTTACCATGGTTTATAACATTTCTAGGTTGCCCAGGTTGGGTCCGGCTGATGTTCATGGGACACCCGGGAGACCATGGGAAACCGAGGTTTGAAGCAGCGCTTCGACGCAGCAGGCAGAAGCGGTGGTTTCGGCGGTGGATCTATTATATAGAAACATATTAATGTATGACATTTACTATTAGTATGTGTATATGTTAATTATACATATCTGACATAATTATACATATATATATAACTATTATAACTATACAGACTATACATATATATATACATATGCACACATGCACATATTCAGACATTATATTTCGCAGAGTCTCAGACGTGAGTCGCTTAAAAAGTGCCAGGTCCAGAAGGCTGCGGCATAGCTCCTGGTGTGGTGATGCATTTTTGGCACCTGGGATTTGAAGAAGTTGGATACAGCGATTTGGGAATGTGGGTAAAACAATGCCATAATGATGGTTAATGATGGTTAATGATGTTTGATAATGGTGATTAACGGTGACTAATGGTAATATTGGTAAAACAATGCCATGTTTACCACCCATGACTGGGAATGGGATCCACATACCACCTATAAAAATGGTGATGACTGGGGATTGTTTATTATTGTTTTACCCACATTATAGCTCTACCTCTACCTCTACATTTACCCTAGATTGCTAAGTTGCTTTATACTCCAATATAGATATATATATATAATGTATATGTATAACTATAGTTTATGGATGTTTATGGCATGTTTTTCTTTAAGACCAACTTATAGCTTCTACTAATATAGCAGCCCCAAAATGGATAGAACTGTTGGACACCTGGGAACTTGTGGGGGAACATCATCTACAACATCGTTTCTATCCTTTTAGGTACCCCCATAAGAAATGTGTAGTGATATAAAGAAATATCAAACATATCTGGATCAGTTTAAGCCTCAGCATTTGTATGCATTTGTTTAATATAATATGGCCATTTGAAATATTGAACGGCAAATACGTGTCTAATAAGCTTAAAAGGAGTGAAGTGACACTTTAATCTTATTGGGAAGTGCTACTATCTTTTGATGGTGTCATGAAATTTGTAAGTGTGTATATATTTTATACTATACACACACACACACTATATGTCTATATATATATGCTCAAGTTTATGCGTTCGTGGATAAGGAATGCATGTTCATGCTGGAGTGTGATTGTTTGTTTTTTTCAATGCGGGATCCATTAACATGTGTTGATGATATGTTTGATGTGATTCAACTTTGCTGCTCTACGTGTGCGGTTTGTTGACAATCGTGTGTATTTGCCCCTTGATTTTTGTGGGAAAGAACATGAATAATATAGAAAATGGCCCATTTACAGATGATTTTCCCATTAGAACCTCCATTTAATGGATTTTCCAGTTCGCCATGGTAAAAAAACCAGATGGTACACCTAAATACGGTACATGCCCACATCAACATGATTCTTTCGATCGAGAATGTGTTCGTGTGGGCTCGTTGGAAAGTAAGTTCCGTTATGGAAATCTGGGGACGACACTGCTGCAGCTCGTTTTGAGCTTCATGGATGCACATAGTCAGAACATGATGTGCTTCAATTATGTAGAATGGGTTTGCTCTACAACTAGAATACACATCTTGTATGCATAAATATTATAATATGACCCTCTAGTACTTCAACATAGACCCTGCCAGTCATCGGGGTTGGAAGATGAGTTTCCACTAAAAAGGCAGGACTTTCAGGGTTAAAGTGTCAACCATGGCTGTAGTAGGCAAGGGATGTACCAGGGATGAGGACATATAGTGATGCCTATGTTTATTCCAATGTTTATTCCAATATTTTAATATTAATGTGTTTGGAGATTTCCATATTTTTACATGATTCATCACCTAATGGTATTTTTTTGTGATTTCTATCACCTACTTGCATGACATTAAAGAGTACCCTCTGGTAATTTGTTACATAGCTATTGAAAATCACCATGCTATTAAGTTCGGTAAACCATCTATTTCTATGGGTCATGGCTTCCATAGTTTTTTCTATGTTTACAAAATTATTGGATAACAAGGGACACTGATACTCAATTGGGACATCATATATTATGTGATATTATGGGACATGGTTGATACATGGGCATCTGCGTATGATGGTTTACCCTCTGGTCAGAGGGTAATACAGGAAATGACTTATGATGAATTATGCAGTGAAGGATTCATCATGATTACACCTGAGGCTACAGTTGATGCCTGGCACGGGGCGATTCAGAGGCGATGTGATGCGATGAAAAAGGGATGGGATGTTTTTAGCTGGGAATGGGGAAAAAACATTACCATATTTTGGGGAATAAACATCCATAAGCCATCTATTTCAGGGTACTTACCTTTTGGTTAACGTTTACAGAACTATAGAAAATCACCATTTTTCATGGGTAAATCAACGAACTTTCTATGGCCATGTTCCAGCTAGCAAACTGTTAGTCATAACCAGAGGGTACAACTTACGATACCTAGGGACATATACCTTGAGGTCATGGCTGACATGGAAAACCAGCTCGATGATTCTCCTATTGAGCTCGGGGATTTTCCATGTTTGATGACACCAGAGGGGCTTTGAGTTTTTTTTTCCGGATGTTGATGAATATGGGATATATTTTTTTCAAATGGATCAAAAATGATCTTGTATAGTCTTGGGAGTCTTTCACGGTGACATGTTTGGTGAAAACGGTGTCATAAATCTCCCATTGATCAATCCACCCGAACTGGGGAATCATGTTTCACCGAGCCGTGTGGGTGGAAAACGTGTCATTTCATATGGGGAAAGGCCACACAGCCGCTGGAAAATCCAAAAATCCCAGCGTTTTGTGGTTCGATGCTTTTCCCAGAACCCCATGGCTAGTTCAGACTTTTGCAGCCAACATTTCATGAAACTGGAATGTACCCTCTGGTAAACTAACATAGCTATTGAAAATGGCCATTTATAGTGAGTTTTCCCATTAAAAATGGTGATTTTCCATAGCTATTTTGACATAACCAGAGGGTATATCCCCATGTGAAAAATCACCAGTGTTAATGCTGAATCTCCAGAAATCAATCCCATCCCCATAAAATCTTTATAAATCCTATGACATCATCATATCATATTGGTGTAATGGCACAATATATATAATGTTTGCGTCTGATTAATGTGAGGGCCCCCCCCTAAACTATTTGAGGATACTCTATAACTCGCACTTTTTTTTGCCCTCCCTCAACATTTTTTTGGTCAATCAACTCAAGAAAGGATTTCAATTTACTTTCAATTGATTTCAATTTACTTTTAATTGATTTCAATTTACTTTCAATTGATTTAATTACTTTTAATTTACTTTTAATTTACTTTCAATTTACTTTCAATTGATTTCAATTTACTTTTAATTTACTTTCAATTGATTTCAATTTACTTTCAATTTACTTTCAATTTACTTTTAGTTTACTTTTAATTTACTTTCAATTTACTTTCAATTGATTTCAATTTACTTTTAATTTACTTTCAATTGATTTCAATTTACTTCCAATTTACTTTCAATTTACTTTCAATTTACTTTTAATTTATTTTTAATTTATTTTTAATTTACTTTCAATTTACTTTCAATTTACTTTCAATTGATTTCAATTTACTTTTAATTTACTTTCAATTGATTCCAATTTACTTTCAATTGATTTCAATTTACTTTTAATTTACTTTCAATTTACTTTCAATTGATTTCAATTTACTTTTAATTTACTTATAATTTACTTTTATTTTTTTTTCACTCCCAAAAGTTGGTGCTCACAATAGAGTACCATCCAAACAATTATATTATTGAGTAACTAAGCCAATCATGAGGTATCCCCTTGAAAAATTGTCTGGGTGCTGTTTTTTCATAAGGGTTTAATAAGGCATCTAATTATTTGGAAATCCTTGCATTTTAAACTTTTAATTAGCACACATATGGCTTTCTAAAGTAAAAGTAATTACCAGCTTTACCCAAAGAAAGGTGGAGAAAGGGTTTTTGTTTTTTTTTCACTCCCAAAAGTTGGTGCTCACAATAGAGTACCATCCAGGCAATTAAATTATTGAGTACCTGAGCCACTCATGAGGCACCCCCTTGAAAAATTGTTTGGATGCTGTTTTTTAATAAGGGTTTAATAAGGCATCTAATTATTTGGGAAACCTTGCATTTTAAACTTTTAACACAAATATGGCTTTCTAAAGTGAAAGGACAAGCTTTACCCAAAGAAAGGTGGAGAAAGGGTTTTGTTTTTTTTTCACTCCCAAAAGTTGGTGCTCACAATAGAGTACCATCCAAACAATTATATTATTGAGTAACTGAGCCACTCATGAGGTACCCCTTTGAAAAATTGTCTGGATGCTGTTTTTTTAAAAGGGTTTAATAAGGCATCTAATTATTTGGAAATCCTTGCATTTTAAACTTTTAATTAGCACAAATATGGCTTTCTAAAGTAAAAGTAATTACCAGCTTTACCCAAAGAAAGGTGGAGAAAGGGTTTTGTTTTTTTTCACTCCCAAAAGTTGGTGCTCACAATAGAGTACCATCCAGACAATTATATTATTGAGTAACTGAGCCACTCATGAGGTACCCCCTTGAAAAATTGTTTGGATGCTGTTTTTTAATAAGGGTTTAATAAGGCATCTAATTATTTGGGAAACCTTGCATTTTAAACTTTTAACACAAATATGGCTTTCTAAAGTGAAAGGACAAGCTTTACCCAAAGAAAGGTGGAGAAAGGGTTTTGTTTTTTTTGTTCACTCCCAAAAGTTGGTGCTCACAATAGAGTACCATCCAAACAATTATATTATTGAGTAACTGAGCCACTCATGAGGTACCCCTTTGAAAAATTGTCTGGGTGCTGTTTTTAAATAAGGGTTTAATAAGGCATTTAATTATTTGGAAAACCTTGCATTTTAAACTTTTAATTAGCACAAATATGGCTTTCTAAAGTAAAAAGTCATTACCAGCTTTACCCAAAGAAAGGTGGAGAAAGGGTTTTTGTTTTTTTTTCACTCCCAAAAGTTGGTGCTCACAATAGAGTACCATCCAAACAATTATATTATTGAGTAACTGAGCCAATCATGAGGTATCCCCTTGAAAAATTGTCTGGGTGCTGTTTTTTAATAAGGGTTTAATAAGGCATCTAATTTTTTTTAATAAGTATTTGGAAACAATAATTTAAAGTATTTGGAAAAAATAATTTTAAACACAAACCAACAAATAATTGAAAAAATAAAAATAAATTTAAAGTAATTATTTGGAAAAAAATGAAAAAAATCTGGGAAAAAAATCTCACAATAGAGTTCCCCCCCAACAATTAGCATGTGACTGAATAAGGAGCAAGAAAATTCTCACAATAGGGTACCATCTCTTTAATCACTCCCAAACATTATATATATATTATATTATATATAATATTTAATTGCCATATTTTCTCACATTGTCAGATCATAGTTTCCCCATGTTTTCCCTGTAATTTTCTTCATATGTTCCCCATGTTTCATGGTTTCTTTCCATGGCCATATATATATATATACAATGTGAGGCCCCCAAGATATCTAAGTTGGTTTATAAGCCCCAGTAACTAGTTCGTTATAAGTACCATAAACCATAGTGAAATTGGAGTTATTTGCACCAACTTAGATATCGAACGGGGCCTCACATTGTATGGAAAATCACCATGCTATTAATGGGTAAATAACTATGGTTTATGGTACACAACTAACTATAGTATTCCTGGGGCGAATCTAAACCACTATTGATCACTATTGATCACTATTGATCATTACCACATATCACTGGATTGGCTTAAGGGAAAATCTACAGGAAACTATGCATGGTTTTTACCATCAAATATAAGGCTTTCCTGTAAATTTTCCCTTAATTTAAACCAATCCAATGAACATATCCATATATATATATACTCATATCCCCTGTGGATCGCACCTCGCCAGGTCGCAACGTCTCTCTGGCTCCACCCGGCACTCCGTGTCTCGGCAGTTGGAGAAAAAACGGTGATTTACCCAGTGAAAACGGTGATTTACCCAGTGAAAATGGTGATTTGCCCAGCAAGAATGGTGATTTACCCAGCGGAAAATGGTGATTTACCCAGCGGAAAATGGTGATTTACCCAGCAAAAATGGTGATTTACCCAGCGAAAATGGTGATTTACCCAGTGAAAATGATGATTTACCTAGCAAACATGATCAAACATGGTGATTTTATCCACGAAGATGCAGATTTAATCAAAAATGTTGATTGAACGTTCAAACATGGTGATATCAGCAGCAAAAATGTTATATGGAACACTATGTTAAACTGATAATCTTGGCACACGGTGGTTCGTGGACGTGAACTTATGGAAAATAATTCCTGTATATGGAACATACATGGAAAATAGATGAAAATAGGTGAAACAATGGAAACATATATAATTTGTGTACGCTCCCGTAAAAAAGGCCACAGGAAATCCGTGCATTTCTCGGAATCGGAAATGATCTACGAATGGTGGATTTTCCTAGTGGCAAGTTAGTTCAACTACAAAAGATGTTGTTCAACTGACAAGAAAATGGCTGTTCATCTCAAGAAAATGATATCATCATTCCAGCATTGTTCAACCGTTCCTTTGCCATTGTTCAACGGTTTCTTGTCAAGCATATTTGGAATGGACACATTTGAATGAATGGACATATTGATATACATATGATATATGGGTACAATCAACATCCCAACTGAGCTGTGAAAACACATCGCCAACTGGGAATATCAAGCCAATCAAGATTCAGAGCTGGGGTGCAACCCCAAGAGGAACCGGAGTGTCACCCCAAGCCTTGTGGTATCACGTGACGTATCACCAGGATTGGGGCTTCACACAACATGGAGATCTCTCATCCCACTAAATCGGCAACAGTCAAAGCTTTGTTCAGCAAATTTACGCTTTGTGTTACCGGTCTATCCAACCATTGAAAAGTTGTTTTTTGCCCAAACAAAATACAAACAAAACCAATGATCCAAGATTATCCAAGCATATCCAAGCATAATCAATGAACAATCACCAGTGTTGAGGATTAAACACTAGTAAACACCCATTGAGTCACCAGTTTTCCTCGTTAAGCCCCATTAAAACATCCACTTTTTCACCCGCTGCTTGGGCACTATGATTCCCATGGATTCCGAAGTGACTCATATCCCCAAGGCGGTCACATCTAACATTCCGTGGAAATCAATGGTAGGACCATAGAAGTTGGTTGAACCAATTTCCAAGCTCTGGTTGGTGGTTTGGAACATGAATTTTATGACTTTCCATATATTGGGAATGTCATCATCCCAACTGGCTCATATTTTTCAGATGGGTAGGTATACCACCAACCATATTGGTTTTGTCATGTCAAGCAAATTTATGATTTATCGAATAGTATTGTAGATGGAAGAAATGGAGGATGGAAAACGTAAGGATTTATCTAAGATGATTGATTTAAGAAAAGAAACCAAAAACAAACGTAGTTCAAATATGTCCCTGCTTCATCCATATTTCCATAGTTACAATAAGTTCAGTAAATTCATGGCTATAGGCTACTTAATTCATTCTATCAATCCTATCAATTTCCATATTCAAATTCCATCCAATATCAAGCACAAGGAAGAAATTGTGTATTGTCTGAAAACAGTTTTTATCCTACAGTATTCCAGTCCATTCCATCTGGCTGTATCTGGCTTATCATTTTATCACTTTCCAATAAGTGAACAGATGCCGGTTGGTGGTTTGAAACATTTTTTATTTTTCCAATCATATATTGGGAATGTCATCATCCCAACTGACTTTCATATTTTTCAGACGGGTAGGTATACCACCAACCAGCATGGCCATTTTGGGCGAGTTACTCCTCCAGATACCTCCAGATACCTCCAGATACCTGGACCTACAAGGTGGTGCCATATCGACTTACCTAACTGGCTCCAACAGTTGGCTTAGCTAAGTTGGTAACCTGGTAACCAACTTAGCGAATTGGGGCACCACATTGTTGCATATTGTTGCATATTCTTGGTTATGTTACATCCCACGAAATATCCCAATCCCCAGTTAAATCACGATTTTGTGGCTTATAAATCCCCATGTAAATCCAGTGAAAAATCATCATACTATTGCTGATATCCCCATGAAGTCATCATTTTTGCTGGTGAAATCACCCTGGGAATCTTGGTGATCTTGGAGATTTCCCCCATCTTTTCCCTCTGAAAAACACCGCAACAACGGTAACGCGCGTTGCCAGGGCCAGTGATGCCAACTCGGTAACTGAAGCGATTCGAGCCGCGCAAGTGGTCTTTGATGAGGCGGATCAATGGCCATGGGATGACTATGATGTTCAATGGGATATTTAAAAATCAAAGATCTAGAATGATCTAGATCAAAATATAATGGAATATATATAGTTAATATAGATATATCATAACAAAAAACCATCTAACATACAAAAAGCTATTGAAAATGGCCATCGATAGTTGATTTATCCAATAAAATTGCTGATTTTCCATATAGTTATGTTAGTTTACAAGAGGAGATATGATACTCAATGTGATATATGGTGGTTTCCATCAATGGGGGTACCCCAATAGCTGAATTGTTTTTTTCATGGAAAAACCCAATCTAAAATGGATGATTTAGGAGTACCCCCATTTAGGAAACCTCCATATATGGCTATGAATACCTATAAGTACCATTTTAGGGGGAACATCCATGAACACCAGCTTGTTTGGCGCGAACTACAGGGGTGCAAGGTTTTGACCCATCCCCGTATATACACATATAATATATATATATAACAGCCAAAAAACAACAAACAAACATGCTGCTTGAAGCAAGAAACACAGAAAACAGATGGAAAACACTTGTTTAAAACATTTATAGAATATATGGATTTTGACAAGCAACTAAGGTGATTAAGATTCGGAAAGATTCGCGTAAATCAGGATTTTTCACCAAGAGAGCATTGGGTCGATCGGATGAAACAGCTTAGACCTTCGGGATTTCAGAGTAAACAACATAAAGTGCATCTACACCACGTGAAACACCATATTTGAAATAGAGGATAAACCAACCTAATATGGTGTTAACACCATAATTTGTTCTTGGTAAATCTACACATATTTGAATATATTGCAATTGTTTGATTAAACCAGCAACAAATGAGGATTTACCCTGCGCTAAACATACAAACAGGTATGGAAATCTATGGTTGTTTGAAGTTGATGATCTGCAATGTTTGATTTCCATATCTATGTTGCTTTACTGGAGGGCAACGAACCAAAAATAGAGATTGGACCCACGAAATATGGAATTTAATATGATTATATAACATAGATGAGAAGTTCACAACAAGGGGATCTACCCTGATAATTGGGATTCAACAATCATAACATCAAACAGTTTTTATTAACCAATTATTTATATAATATTTTTTTCAAGTTACCTTAGAGATTTACCAGTTAGACCAGTTATTTAACATTATTTTAAGATATGTCATATGTAACTTTGGTAAATAATAACATATTATTACCACTATGTATTTTCAATAGATATGTAATTTGGAGGCATTATTTATACAGTTACATAAAGATGGCTTATGACATGATGATCCAGTGGGATTCAGCAGTGATTCACCATGTTGGATGGATCAGCAATGGGGACCACCATCCCTTGAACAAACAAGGCCTACCCTCTGGTTATGACTAACATAGCCATGGTATAGATGGCCCTAATCGAAATAGATGGTTTACCGTTTTTTAAAACGGTGATTTTCCATGGCTATGTTAAATAACCAGAGGGTACATGGTGAGCTTTTTGGTGACAAGGAGCCATCAAACTATAGATATCTGAAAAACGTCGCGTTTGGTGATATGAATCACCTAAAAAACGGAAAATTTACGGGATATCAAGAACTCTAAATATAGACTATGGATTGGATCAAACTATGGATTCTGTTTGATATCTGTATAATATATCTATCATCTAAGTCTAGTTAAATCCAATGATTAGCTTAGTTATAAACTAAACCTACTTAGGGAATGTTAGGAAGTGACGGAAAAACCACCTCGCGTGAGCCACAGTTTGAAAAAACATACCCAATATGCCATACAGTGAAACACATACTTTTCTACTCTCCGAATCCAAACGTTGAATTGAAAAACAACTATCGTATTTTAGTTGGTTACAAAAACTGGAACGCTCAGGAAAACATATATATATATATATGCAAAAATATGGTGAAACTATTCTTGCACTCATGCTTCCCTTAAACAAGTCAACCCACGCATTCTTGCATACTTGATGTTTATTCCACTTAGCAACTAGATCAATTGTTTTAGTTATTCCGCTTAAATACAGAACCAGAATCACTCTGCCCTTCCAAGACATATCTTTGGTGCATAACCTCTTTGGGATTAGAATCGGATGAACCACCAGGTACGAAGTGGGCCCGCAAGTTATGTTTCTGGCTTTAGTTGCCATAAATAACATTATATAACAGTAGACTGATACAGTATCCACCATGAATCTAACAGCATCTAACAGCTATTTTGTTGACTAACAGAAACTCATCAACAATCCAATGTCAATCCTCATTTGGAATGTGCTTACGTTTCCATTCTTACTAGATTATCTCCCCGTTTGTCACCGTAAATGCACACTACCCGTTGCCGATTACCCTCTGGTAACGTGGCTGGAAAATCCAGCATTTCGATCCAGCCATAATTCCATGTTCTTTTTTCCCCAGCAAACTAAAGCTCCATCCACATCCATGAAACCTATGGTTTATGGTAGATACAACAAACTAGTATTCATGGGGATTAGTTCATGGTTTATAACCATAAACTATAGATACTATAGTTAACTATGACATATTAATGCTAAAATTTCATGGATAACCATATAATCATATATATATATATATATAGTGATTCTGCTCGTTGATATTTCATGGTTTATAAACCAACCTTCCATCACTGGGGGCCCCATCCAAATCTCCAGGAGACGGCCGCGACACCAGTCGTGGGAGGTCACCGCCAAGCTGGTTTGATGAGTGAACCAATGGGGATTTCTAGTGGGGATATACCCTCTGGTTATGACTAACAGTTCGCCATGGTATAGATGGCCCTAATCGAAATAGATGGTTTACCATGGTTTACCCATTAACAGCATGGTGATGTTCCATGGCTATGTTAAATAACCAGATGGTAGCGGGGATATATGGTTCAAGATTTGGAGAAGTTTTCATGATGGCCAGGGTGATATTTCGATGATTAGTGGTTGACGATTTTCATACAATTACATGATGATATGGGATTTATTAGCAACATTTTGCAACTACAACCAATGTAAGATGATATTTCGGATGATGAGTAGTTGATGAGTTACCCTCTCGCGATCACACGAGGCAACGGAAATTGGCGGTTTCTAGCTGGGAAAATCGTCTATAAATGGTGCATTTTCAATTGCCACGTTTGATTACCGGAGGGTAGTAGTTGATGAATCTCATGATCATATGAGAATCATACGGGACTTGTTACAAACTATTTTACAATTTTTGAAAATGATATAGTTAGTTGATGAGTTTGTTTAGATATATAAGTTACCACCATTCATGTATTATTCTGCACATGTTTTTGTTTAGTCCAGCTTGTTCTGTCCATGAAAATGTCAGAAATGTTTCGTTTCTTCATGTTTCTTCCCAATCCTGAGACAACTTTCCACCACAGACAAGATGCGATTGGTCCATCCATGCCATGGTTGGTTCCAAAGGTGTTCTACGGCAGCAATGTTTTTTCTGCTACGACTTCCAAGTCACTTTGGTGTGTAAGCACCAAAGAGGCTCAAAGTTTGTAGAAAAGCCTAAAAAGTCGATATATATATATACATGTATATATGTATATATATATATGTATATTTATATATATATGTATATATATGTATTAGTATATATATATGTATATATATATATATGTATTAGTGTATATGTATATATATATACACACTGTATATGATCATTGTGAAATGGGGTGAAAAGCTACAAGTAGCCGAATTTGGGGGGATGAACATCCACAATAACTACCACCTATTGATCCGCATAAGATTTTCCCCAACGTGGATCCTGATAATATCATATACCATTATTCATACTGTTATACCCTCATGCTACCCCCATTACCCCCATTTTGAGTGGTTGGTGGTTTAAAAAGTCGAAAAATGAGCCTATCCAGATCATACTTGGGGCTGCACTTGGGGTTATAAGTGGATTAAAAAACAGTAACCATAGTTACCATTTGGTAAACTAACGTAACTATGGAAAATCACCATGTTTCATGGGTAAATCCACAATTTCTACGGCCATGGCTTCAATAGCTATGTTAGCTTACAATACCCCCAGAGGGTATATCCATCAATATCCCAGTATTATCCCATCATTATCCCATTATCATCCCTATAAACCATATTGAACCATAGGTTATTTCATGTTAAAATACCAGAGGGTATATGTTATATATATATATTTATAGTGATCCTTAAGTAGATAGAATATTTTTTTGGAGGGTGCGGGATTTATGTTGGAATTATGTTGGATGTCGGCCACTTAAAAAAAAACAGGTAGTTGGAATATTTCGACCCCCCCCGGGGAGGTCGAAAACTGGTAGTTGGAATATGGTTTGGAGGGGTAGGTAGGTGGAATATGGTGGAATATCCTGTGGAAAAACAGTCTCAAGCTGCTGTGGGGTCTGCGCGTGGTGTTCACAATTCCCTCAAAATATTCTATCTACCTGGTTTGAAACAATATTCTATCTATTTTTTGGTGTTGTTTGATTTTTGTATTTTTCAAAATTTCCCCAGACCCGTGTCCAAAACTGGCTAAAAATGACTTAACAAAGACGAAAAACGTGTAAAAACTGAGGGTTTTGAAAATATTCCAACTATTTATTTTTTTTTGAAAAAATCCTTTTTGAAAATTTCCGATATTCTATCTACTTCAGGATGACTATATATATATATAGGTGTTGTATCCCAACTTCTGTCCGCTTCGTCCGTTGAGTCCCAACTAAGGAGATTCTTTTCTTTCCCAACTGGGAATTCGATCGAAATAGAAATTCCCAGATTCCAGGGTTCTCAATTCGAAGAATTTTACATCATGTACCATAGTACCATATTCATAGTAAATTCTTATGGATTTGAAATAGTACTATCAATTTCCTATGGATCCGAAATGTCAATTTTACATCATGTACCATATTTATGATATTGAAATGAACACATGGTCATAGAAAGTTTGTTGATTTACCCATCAAAAATGCTGATGTTCCATAGTTTTTGGTATATTTACCAGGGGGTACCATATTTATATATATATAACATTTGATAACATTTGATAACCCCAAGTGACATGACCCCGCAACTTCCTACGCCACAGGTGCTACTGTTCCTCCATCCGCTGCATCGTCCATCTTGGTGGATGGCGCAGAGCTCTCCGGTGAAGTGAAAACCTTCAACCCTGGACAGGACAACAAGGCGACGGGGCCGGGGCTAAACTACGGGATGAATCCACGTGATTTTGGGTGACGAATTGGAGGATCATCCCATGGTTCGTAACTGGTGAATGACCAATATGTATGCTGATCCCAAATCTTACTGGGTGGGCTAATTATATATATATACATATATATAATATAACATATTTAATATATATAGATAGATATTGATATAATATATATATATATATAATTAGCCCAGCCAGTAAGATTTGGGATCAGCACACGATCCTAATGGGACTTTCCTTGTTATACCATCCGTAGGCTTCCCTCAGCGCTTTTTCACGATTCTCGCGGGATGATCCAAGTGTCACGAAACGTCACGAAACATCTGACGTGAGGGGTGCGGGATATGTTCCAAGAAGATCCAAAAACCATATCTGGTGGTTAATAATGGTTGATATTGGCTAATAATCCCATTAACTATAGTAATTGCTATAAACCTGAGGATCGAAGACATGAATCTGGTTGGTGGTTTCAAACATGAATTGTTCATGTTCCATTTCATAAAAAAGGGATGTCATCCTTCCCATTGACGAACTCATATTTTTCAAGATGGTTGAAACCACCAACCAGTGAATAGATATGATTAAGCGATTAAGCACAAAGAGAGATGGTGAGGAAAAGGGGCTGGACGTGTGTTGATTTCCCCACATGTTTATAGGCTACGGTTCTACATGTTGAGTACAAGACATGCATGGGGATATGAGTAAAAGACATACATATATGATGTACCCTCTGGTAAACATACAAAAACCTATGGAAAGATCCACCATGTTCCACTCTTTCGACTGGGTCATTTTCAATAGCTATTTTGACATAACCAGAGGGTAACTAACCAAAAACGTCCCCAGTTTGGTTTCAACCACCATCCCAGGCCTCTTTGAGTTTCCCGTTTCACCCAGTGAATCCTCATGTGTGGCTGGACGATGGTGGAATCAACGTTGAATCTCCCTGGCAAAATACACTTCATGCACATTGTTTACCGTCTGGCAATGACTAACAGTTTGCTATTGAAACTGGCCATAGAAATAGTGGATTTACCCATTCAACATGGTGATTTCCATAGAGTTTTTTGTATGTTTACCAGAGGGTAGTTCTGATGTTCTAAGGTCGGCTTAACTGGTCAGTCCCATGAAAACCGTTTCCTGGTCCGAAGCCAATGTTTCCATCATTTTATCTTCTACACTTGAACACCTTGAACAAAAAATATTAGTGTTCCTAGGTTTTATAATTCAAACTTCAAAGTAATCATCAACACAAATCAGATTTCACTGGGATTTACCCTAAATCCACTGATCTTCCTGCTTCAAAGCCCTGAAAAGCCTCTGATGTTCGGTGGCGACGCCAGGGTTTCGGCTTCCTGACTGCGGAGGGTGACGCCACGGACCGCGGGGCAGCGGGCATGGGCTGAGTTTTTTTGATGTTTTTCCCAATAGCTGGATGGTTTATTTCATGGAAAATCCTATTAAAGCGGATGATGACTGGGGGTAGCATTTTAGAAAAGCTTCATTTTGGTAATTTGGAGGATCATTATGGAACTACCGTAACTACCTGGTAGTGATGGGTTTGTCATGAAAATTGGAGGTAGCCTATTTTCAGATCATGGCAATGTTGTTCAGGTTCCAGACCCAATGTAATGAGGATTAAGCAAACAAAGGGGGAGGTAGAATGAGAGGAAAACATCAACACACATCAATAAGACTGAAGTTGGTGGTTTCTGGTTGATCCCACTTTTGCGTTCATTTCTTTTTGTATTATGGATTGAAACCACCGACGCTTTGATTTTATGATATTTTTATGTGGGTTTTTATGCGTGAACACTCCTATACTAACAGAATATGTTGGGTAACATGAACAAGAGCTGATATGAATTACGGTTCTGACACCTACTGTATTTGCATTGAACTCTTAGGATTTTTTTAAGGATGGAATGACCATACCCTCAGGTTTTGACCGTTGCATACAGTATATAGAATATGTTGGTTCATGTTGATGCAACATTCGTCATGTTCAGTCTCTTGTAAGTGGATCGAGAGGGGAACAGGGGAACGCTTTGCAGTAAGCCCCTAGATTTACTAGAAAGAGATGTGGGTTGCTGGAAAATCTATCCTTTGCCCATCCAATGGCAGTTATATTCTGAGGGCAATCACTTCTCGTTTGGTCTCGCAGTGTCTGCTCTCGATTGCCGCAGTTCAGCAGTGTCATTACCACACCTGGATCCCATCCAGGATGTCTACTTCCAGACAAAGGATATGAGACCAGAAGATCAGCAACAGCTGTTGCAGCCAGTCTGGGGGCCCGACTTTGGATTTTGGGGACCCATTTTTTGGGACTTTGGAGCATGTTGAAAAAGCCCAGTGGCAGCGGGAAAACCTTGAGATGTGTGGGATCCCGGTTCTATGTGGCAAATAAGTAGCATGATTACATATACATATATGTAGTATATTTGATATATGTTATTTCATGTGTATACATATACTATATACATATACTATATACATATATTACATGTAAATATATATATAGTATATATATAGTATATATATAGTCTATATAGTATATATATATATAGTATATATATGGTATATATAGTATATATATAGTATATATATATAGTATATATATAGTATATATATAGTATATATATGTATATAGTGTATATATATAGTATATATAGTATATATATAGTGTATATATATATATAGTAACTTAGTATATAGATAGTGTATAATATATATATATACAGTATATATATAGGAACCCCAATACAGATGGACAAGTAGCATGCCACGAAAATCAGTGGCAAGTAACTTTTCTATGTTTTTGGGGGTTGCTATACAAATGATGTATGTATAACATATAACTCACTTGTAAGCGGGATAAGCCCCAGTTGTTGACGAGTTGTTGACCATTTAACTGGATCCTGCACCTCCAGACAACATGTAGCTCCAGATAAGAACGGGTCAATAACTACAGATGTTGCTGGGAGTTTGCGTGGAGTTGGGGTGACCTCAGTTGTAAGTGACCGAAAGCTGACCAATTCAAAGTAATCTTGTATTTTGGTTACCCTCTGATAAACTAACAGTTTGCTATTGAAAATGGCCATTTATATTTGAATTACCCATAAAAAATGGTGATTTTCCATAGTTATGTTAGTTTACCGGAGGGTACTATTGTGGGCTAGACTACCTCCTCCATTTCATGTATGTATAACTCACAGTTAACGGGATATCCATTGACCAACAGCCGCTTATTTTATGGGACAGAGTTCTGCAAACACCAGAGTCACCGGAGTTTGTTTCTGATTTCGAACACGAAATAAATTTATCATGTCCTATCATGTTCATTAACTATAACAAATTAATTTATAAATGTTTGATGTTGTATACATATCCATAAAATTGGAACATTATAAATTAGTTTTATACAAACTGGGTACCCTGGTGTCATCAAAGATGGCCATGGATCAAAGGCCACCATTTCTAGATGGTTTTCCAAAGGGGTTTCACCACAGATTTTCCACAACTATATTACAAGGTGGGGCCCTGGATAGCTACTTTTCAAATTTCGTTAACTAGGCTTTTTGGCAGATATAGTTATAATATGTTATAATTATACTATAGTTGGGTGGAAATATGTCAACCAAGAACTAGATATAACATGATATAACTATAACTTGGCGGCCCCACATCACCTTTAGATCATACAATGTGAGGCCCCCCAGTGATGTGAACGTTGGTTTAGATTCGCCCCAGTAACTAGTTCGTTATAAGTACCATAAACCATAGTTATTGGAGTTATAAGTACCATAAACCAACTTAGATATCGAACGGGGGCCTCACAATTGTACCTTTCTGAAGTGCTGAGGGCTTCCAACTCATGGGCAGACGCGTGTGGTTTTGGGTCGTTCCTTGGCGGGAGCCAAAGGATGTTTTTTTCGTTGGGGAATGATGGGTGTCTTTATTTATTTAGCCGGCCTGGTAAACATACAAAATTCACAATGGATTTTAATGGGATTTTAATGGGATTTCATGGGATTTCATGGGATTTTAATGGGATTTTAATGGGATTTCATGGGATTTTAATGGGATTTCATGGTGATTTAGTGGGATCTAATGGTGATTAATGGAGGTTTAATCTTTGGTAAACATACAAAAACTCTATGGAAAGATCCACCATGCTATTAATGGGTAAATCAACTATTTCTATGGCCATTTTCAATAGCAAACTGTTTGTTTACCAGAGGCTAAGAGTGATATGTGGTTAATTAATGTGTAATCATGTTTATTGCCCATCTACTTGGGTTTATTGGCGATGAAATATTGATTATATATACTAGTAATGTTGTTGTGAATATTATGGTTGTTTATTGTCACTACAACTATGATCATTACGCAACCATGATGAACTTGATCATGCTTATTACGTTCATCATCATTGTCGCCATAGTCATCATCACCATCAGCATCAGCAACGACATTTTCGCGAAGCAAGCAAGGAAATGCTGGATGGCGGAAGGACAGCGGAAGGGACAAGAAAGCAGGTTTGCCAAATGAGTCAAATGGGATCAATTGTGGCAACTGAATCTATTGATCAATCCTGCGTTGAATTGTTGAATGTGAAAATCTCGAACTACTTAGATTGGTTTTCACATCAACCAACATATCCATTGAGATTCATGGGTGAATTTCCCATTGATTTCGCTGAATTTCCAGAGATTTCACCTGGGGCAACTTGGAACTGGGGAGCTGGCCCACCAAACATCATCTTTTTGTGGATTGAATGATGGAAAACATCCATGAAACCAGATAAACATATATTATATATATATCATATATATATATATATGATATATCTGGTTGGTGCTTTGGAACCATGGAACCTTATGACTTTGCATATATTGGGAATGTCATCATCCCAACTGACGAACTCATATTGTTCAGAGGGATTGAAACCACCAGCCAGATATGTATGGGTAGAAGTCTAATACAGTAAGTTGTATAGTAAAAAAACAATAACATAAACTTTATTTAGAGAATCAGATAGATCACTTTGTACATGAAATATATATGAAATATATAGTAGATCTATAATGTTAGTAAAGCAAAAGAACGAATCCATCATCCCCAATGACTCACCATTTTTAAAGGGTGCATCATCCATGATGTAACAAAAACCATCAATCCATGAGGGGGTGGTAAAAATCAGGGCTTGGAAGAGATGTCCTCATTTTTCACATCACCCAAGATACATATAGAAAACAGATCATCACCCCTATTAACAGATGTAAAATGTTGGTAAACATCACCTAAATGTTTATCAGGGGTTGGTAAAATATAATTTCCAACAGATACATTTTCAGGTGATGTTCAAAATCTCCAAGCCATGGGACATGCAAAAACACACATGATAAGATATATTATGAACATGGACATTTACCAAGAAATACTAACATAATGGGACGTTTACCAACATTATACAGCAACATAATCTCCACAATGTGATGCCCCCAAGATATCTGAGTTTTATTTTATAACTCCAATAACTATGGTTTATGGTACTTACAACTATAGTTACTGGGGCGAATCTAAACCAACTTATAACTGGGGGGGCCTCACATTGCATGTTTATGATTGCTTTACTAACATTGTAAGTGATACATGGGGTCTCTGATTTCATCGCCAGGACGGGTCGATGGAGAGCACACAATGTGAGTCTCTCGTCGGAGGCCGCCGTGACGCCGTGCGCTTGTGGCTTTTGTGGCCTTGGGAATGGGAGCCAATTGGAGTCACCAAAAGTGTGGTTTTGCCATGAGAAAAATGTGATTTGGATGTGGGTCAAAATGAAAGACCTAGGGGACCACAGATGTTAGTCTAGTTTAGTATTAACCATCCAATTATTGGGGTACCTAATTTTGACCCATACCCATTTGACTATAGAGAAACAAGTGATTTGACAGTAACACATGCTGATTTGACCATGAAACATGGTGATTTAACCATCAAACATGGGAATTCTGAAGCGCCATCAAACATGGTGATTATATGAAGCACCATCAAAATCGTACAAGAGCTTGGGATTCAAGTGGGTTTACTTTCTACAGCTATAAACGCCTTTTCTGTGACAGGAAACTAGTCTACACAGAATAGAAATTGGCAGGTCGGGTTCTATCCAGTGGCAAAAAGGCATGAATCTGGGTTTGTCTGGAAATCGGGTACCCCTAAACCTATTGAGGTTAAGCATGACGCACCCGTATGGCCCACAGAGGGTTCCGACCACCTACCCCTAGGAATGACGAGGAGTTGCAAGTGATGTTTTTCAAGTTGTTCCTGTCTTTCGTAAAGCTCATATTAGTATATCTAGTATTCTTACATCTATGAGCATCTATTAACATCTATTCACGTCTATTGAGATATATGAACATGCATTTCATGTGGGTTTATCCATTGTCTATCCCTTGAAATCGCTCCAGGGCGGCAAGCGCCCGGCCGGCCGTGCAGTGGAACCCCCAGCGAAGCGACAGAAGGTGGCGGGTTTTCCATCGGGTCTGGGATGGAATTTCCATGAAGAAAATCACTTTGGCCGATGGCTTTCTGGCATGCTGAAATCATGGTTACCCTCTGGTAAACATACAAAAAACTATGGAACATCACCATTTTTAATGGATAAATCCACTATAAATGATCATTTTCAATAGCTATTTTGACATAACCAGAGGTTATTTGATGCTGCAAAGCCCACGTTTGCTCGCCTCGGATCTAAAAACCCAAAAAGCCTAAAAACCATTAAAAACCTAAAAATTAGAACCTTAAATCCTAAAAACCTAAGGTCAAAATTGCTATAGCCAGTGTTTTCATTCATCCTTTGATGACAAGTATACTTATGATATTGTTTGGGTGTGTTCTTTCTGTGTGGGCGAACGTGGGGTTTGGCGCCAACATGTTCTATTTCTCCGAAATGATAGTTTGAATTCATATGTGGGAGGAGAATCCCCTGGTTCAAGCACCAGAGACACGGACATGGGGATGAAACTTGATGGAAGCCACCCTTTCATCATCAGCCGGCTAATGAAGTAATTTCAATCAGCCAAGAAAATGGAAGATCTCTGAGATTATGGTACAGAAACAAGAAATTTAAGTCAGGGATCTATTCAGCAAGGCTACCGCCCAGGGCGGCGGTCGCCCCATTCGCCATAAATCATGGGCGAGGCATATAAACCGTATAAACACTAATAGGTGATTAGTAGATGTTAATCTGGTTGGTGGTTTCAAATGGTGATTTAATAGGGGTATTAATGGTGATTTAATGGTGATTAACCAGCTGGTAATGGAATATTAATGTCTGGTTGGTGGTTTCAAACATGAATTTTATTTTCCATAATCTATGAGATAATCCTTCCCATTGACGAACTCCATCATTTATCAGAGGGGTAGGTATACGGTATACCACCAACCAGTAATAGTGCTTCACTGTGGGACAATTACCAACAGTGTGATTTTTTAAAGGTTTTGCCAACTCCTTTCTGCCAGGTTGATGGTGAAAGGGTCGCTCAACCTGGGTAACCTGATGCATGGGAAGATAGGGTTGATGAATGATGCGGGCTACAGGGATTTGTTGGATCCATCATCAACATGAAAAGTTTGGTGGTTTGGAACCATGGAATTTTATGACTTTGCATATATTGGGAATGTCATCATCCCAACTGACTTTCACTCCATCATTTTTCAGAGGGGTCGGTGGCTCAACCACCAACCAGAAAAATGTTGGAGATGAAGCACATCAATCACTGTATATTCCCCCCTTTTTTGTTGGGTCATGTCTAATTGGGACGTTTACCCACCTGTGATATCGTAGGGTATTATACTATCTGGTTCATGGGGCGTTCCGAGACTTTCCTTTGTTTGAGAGGGGCAGGTGACCCCAGGTGTTCATAGTTTCCTGCTGCCCCTAGTCCATGGGTTTTGACAGCATGGTATTTGGATGGTATTTTGGATTATTTGCAAGACCTTTCTCTCGGATGCACTGTATATGGCCAGAGGGGGCTCGAGACTGTGAAACATTAAAACATATGACATTTTGAGTTTTTGTTGAGGGGTTTGGCACATCGCTTGACATGACGTATCCTTTTTCCGGGTAAACAGGTAAACATCATTTGGATTTATTTGGCAATATGTTGCAATGATCAGATGTAGACAAAGTAGTGGAATTATGTAGAATTATTTTAGTATATTTTAGTAGTTGCAGTGTAGCCATTATCTTCCGATGTAGGTCTCTCATAGTCTTACCGGTATACATATGTTGCAAAGGTTTCAACACAAGGCTGATTTTTTTCTTTAATCAGACTATCAGATACAGTACGCTCCATATGGATGTTTATCAACATCAATTTACACACAAAATGCGACCTAACCAATCCCAGAAGTGGCTGAAGGGCAAATCTACTAGAACCCCCTTTTCAGTTTCGGTGTAAGAACAAGGTGTTTGGCTAATGTCAATTGTCATAATATAATATTAACTTAACCATATAATAATAATACGTATATATATATATATATATGTAAGCACCCATGATATTATCATCCCCAGAAAGTGGTTGGTTTGGCTACTAGAGTTGAGCCAACAGCATGTGGGGTTGTCTGAAAATAGGATGCTCCAAAATCCCAAATTTCTATGGGTTTATCATGGAATTCAACATTTTCAGTCACTCCCAACTGTCACATTCGCCATATACCCCACTACATCCATTAAACCCCCGATGAAATCCCATCAAAACAGCCTTAAAACAGCATAAATGCCACCAGCTATCCCACCAGCTATCCCACCATTTTTGCTGGAAAAAACATGGAAAGCTTCCCAGCTCAGCATTTTTCCCGCACCTAGGGAGCGCCTCAAGGGAACCGTCAGTAGCTTCGCAGCCGAGTTGGGTGGGACGCTATCATCCTCAGGAGCGATGGATATCCCTAGAGTTATGTTTTGTTTTTTTTGAGATGGTAAACAATAGGTAAGCTGGTTGGTGGTTTGGAACATTTTTTATTTTTGCATATAGTGGGAATAATAATCCCAACTGACTAACATTTTTCAGAGGGGTTGAAACCACCGACCAGAATAGGTAAACCATGGTCAAATAACTATATGGTAATAACTATGGTAAAATGGATGGTTTACCATGGTTTATAATATTTAATAGAAAATAGTGGTTTTACCATGGTTTATATATAACATGTCTAGGTTTTCTAGGTCAATTAGATGTTTATAGATAATGCCATTAATCATCATTGTTAACAACCATGGTTTATTAATAGGGGTTTATATGTTTTATAATGATGGTAAACAATAGGTAAACCATGGTAAACCTCTATTATAAACAATGGTAGCACCTTTATTTTTTAACATGGTTTAGCTGGAAAATCCACTATTTAGATTATGTTGTTCGATGATTTTTCCAGCTATAAACCTCCACAGGGGATTTGCCAGCTGGAAACGTTATGAGAAGGTATCAAGTGAGGCCAGTGATGTTTGTTGGTTTATAAACCCTTATGAATACTAGAGTTGAAAAAACATTTCCATAAACCATAGTTACCATAGTATTGGAGTTATTTAAGCACCAACTTAGCTATCGTTTGGAGGCCCCGTAGATCTGAATTTGAGATAATGCCCTCCGTGCCATCGCTGGGATGCGCTCATGAAGTAATGTAAATTTTTGGGCACTCCCAAGTTGTAAGTTGGTGTGTTTCATCCAATCTTACTATAACAATATTGTATCTTACAAAACTTATATTCTACAACTATTGCTTAACAATAATTATGATATAATATGTTTTTGCTTCCATTTACAATATTGTATCTTTACAAAACTTATATGGGTATGGATCAATACCTATTAATACCATTTTTTGGGGAATGAACATCCATTTACCAGCTATTTTGATGTTCACCAGGGGTACAAGGTTTTGACACACTGCCATATTCTACAGTAATTATATACATGTAATTACCCGAAACCCGACAGTTAACCTACTTGGTTCAACCTTGGTTGAGCGAATAAAAAAAGGGGCCCTGGGGGAATACAATCATAATTGGGATATTTAACAGGGTTATGAATGGTAATATTTTCTGATATATATAGAGTATACATACACATGTTTATATAGCAAACACACTAATCAAGAATTGGATTACTATATGCTATTATATACTCAGTTAGAGGACGATCACCAATCCATTTTTACTAGGTAAATCAATATTCTTGCTGGTTCAGTCACGTTTTTTCCGTGAATTCTCGATCCTACCACCTTGGAATCACCGTTTTGGTCAATCTTAGTTGTATTATTATATTGATATCCCCATCTAGCCAAAACATGCACTATCAATCACAGGCTAAAAACCCTCCAATCAGCTCCATTTTTTTGCTGGAAAATCTCCATTTTTTTAAAGATAAATTTATGGTCCCAGCCAGAAACCTCCAGCCTTTTTTTTCGAAGAATTTTCCACCTTGGATGACACCAAATATTTTTGATCCTTGCGCAAAGCAATGTTTGGATCCCATCATATCATCATCATCATCATCATCATATCACCTTTTCTGTTGTTTACCCTCTGGTAAACTAACATGGCTATTGAAAATGGCCATTTACAGTGGAATTACCCATTAAAAATGGTGATTTTCCATAGTTATGTTAGTTTACAGGGTAAATCTCAATTTCCCTAGTTCAACTTCACATGTCTGGATATAGCTAATTCATGTCCTATCCCCATCATTTCCCTACTTTCATTCCTATTGGTTGCACGTTGCGGTATATAAAGTGATCCTTTCTTTATATAAATCCACGAATTCTATCCCCATGGTTTGTTCCCATATCAGATATTCCCACTGTTATGTTCCCATTTCAAAAAAAACATATCCCCATGTGATGGGCAGCTGAAGTCCAATATTTAACACCCCAATTGCATGGTCCCAATGATGTGGAAATTCCCAACAAAAAAACATGGTTTCGGTTAGGGGGTGTTTAATGTTAGGGGGAAGCGAAAAATATTGACAAATGGCTAAGTAATATTTTCATGGCATATTAATTAGATATTACATATATTAATGGAGTGTATAGCTAATATTACCTATTATTTTAACAAACGGATTATTTTGTTAATAGTTACTTATTATTACCTATTATTCTAGAAAATTACCTGTGGATATTTATAATTACCTATTATTAATATTAACATTTATAAACGGACTTATTTTGTTCGCATGAAACCATCCACATCACCGATCCAGGACTTCAGGTCCCCATCACCTTCCAAAAAGATCAGCTACCAAGTGGCACTGAGAGTTCCTCGGACATTTTCTGTTGGAACATCGGGTTGCAACCAAGAAATGTCTGGGATTTAAATGAGATTGATGGTTGTGAATGGAAATTTGAATATGATTTAACTAACATGAGGATTGAGATTGGACATTTCATAGGCTTATCTTTTAGAACTCCAACAATTAAGTTGAATTTTTGCTTGTAAACGGAGATTTAAGCAACAAAACATGGGAATGTAAACAGAAATGAGGATTGAGATTGGATTTTTGATCGGCTTCTGTTGCTTTCTAAACTAAGTCAGTTGGATTCAAGGTGGAGCAACCAATCCAGCGATCTTCGGGGCCCCAATAGCTGGAAAGTCCCATCTATCATCAAGGCGTCCACCATGACGGAGGTTTCCATAAATGGAGATACCCCGCATCCAATAGCTGGATGATTTATAGATGATTTACAGTGGAACACCCTATGATTTTGCTGGATGCTTTAGGGTACCCCCATTTCAGGAAACCTCCACATGTTCTTGCTTCTCAAACATCCCTGTCAAACAGAAAGATACCGCTATCCCATATGCTGGCCCCACCGTGAACCCGCGAAAATAAGATTGGAGGATGATATTCTAGTTGGAAAAGGCCAGTTTGGAGCGTTCTAGTTGAATTGTCCTGTGGTCATATAGTTTAGAGAAATAAACGTGGATGTACTGGATGATGTCACAATCACGCTCGCTATGAGTTTCCAGCCAGGAGTCAGGTTTTGGATGTTTCAACTGTGTAAACAAAAATATTCTATGTCTAAACAAAGTGAGGGAAACTGCTTGCGGATGGTTACCCTCTGGTAAATTAACATAGCTATTGAAAATGGTCATTTATAGTGGATTTACCCATTAAACATGGTGATTTGCCATAGCTATGTTAAATTACCAGAGGGTAATTTATGTTTATTCCCCGCATTTTGCCACAAACAACACGGTCGAGAAACATCCCAGCTGCTAAGGTGTTCAACCCGGACAAAGTGTCGAGTTTGAACTGTGGCTCTGGCACAGTTCTTGGGGGTTCTTGGGTGTGCACTTCGGGTTATAAGTGGATGTAACGATAGTGATAAGTGTCTGATATCACAGCTAGTTGGTGGTTTCAAACATGTTTTGTTTTCTCCTTCCCATTGACTAATATTTTTCAAGATGGTTAAAACCACCAACCAGCAGTGATAAGTGCCTTTGTACAACCGCACAGTGAAAGGGTTTCCATCTGAGTTGGTCAGAGTTGGTCAGACTATTGCTGATGTCGGGTCTCTGATTTGACTATGAATGTACTCTGTTAAGGTTTATATACATAAATGTATTTGTATATGTATATGACTGTATATGTATATTGTATATGTGTATTGTGTATGTGTATGTGAATGTGTATGTGAATGTATGTGTATGTATATATATATACGCGTGTATGTATATATATATAATATGTGTATGTATGTATTATATATATGCATATATATACATATGTATGTATATATATATATATATGTACATGCATATGTATGTATGTATGTATGTTTGTATGTATGTATGTATGTATGTAATGTATGTATGTATGTATGTATGTATGTATGTATGTATGTATGTATGTATGTATGTATGTATGTATGTGTATGTATGTATGTATGTATGTAATGTATGTAATGTATGTAATGTATGTAATGTATGTAATGTATGTAATGTATGTAATGTATGTAATGTATGTAATGTATGTATGTATGTATGTATGTTTGTATGTATGTTTGTATGTATGTATGTATGTATATATATACATATCAAACTATTTAGTACTTATATCGTATTTGTATGACATTTGTTTCTATCATATGACACATGCAAGTGTAAACAAAATAGTACAATAAAAATAATGCACTAACACTATAATATGATACTAATAAGAATATACAATGCAATGCATTATAATGTGATCTAACTTGATATTATATAATGTACTTCCAATATGATATAATAAGTCATAACACAACACAATATAAACAAAATGTAAATATAATATATCATAATATAATATGGATATATATATATGATATACTATATTATAATATATTATAATATACTATAATATATTATAATCTAGCATGATACAATATAATATACTTATATATATAATGATATAATATGATATGGTATACATGCATGTCTACATACACACATACACTGATACATTCACTCATTCATACATACATACACGTGTTTGCGCACGTTTATACGTGACTATGCCGTCCAACTGAATGTCAAGTCCATGGAAATCCAGCGTCATGTGCGGTCAGGTGACAGATCCCTACCCCCTAATATTGAAAACTTTGCCCTCGAAACCTTGGTTTAGGGTAACCTGGTTCGAGTTGGCAGTTTCCAGAATTGTAGATCTTTTCCATCCTGGCACAATGATCCCAATCGATTCATGGGTATGTCTGAAAATTAGGTATACCCCTAATCTATGAGAATCGATGTCGATTAAAAAAAGGGAAATCATGGCTAACTGGTGGATTTAACGTACCCTATTTTCAGACAAACCCTCCTACTATTGTAATGGGTGGCTCCAGATACAGTTTTGATTTATGATCACCATGCGATGCCACACCTTGCCAAAGGGTTCCTCATTAGCACTTTCTCAAAATCGTCTTCATTTTAAATAGGCACGTTTTGGCGAAGAAATAGAACCGAAATAGGATATTCCAAACGTGAAAATTGTTTATAACTTACTTCTCATCATTTTGAGAAAAAATAGGACCCTTGGGGTTTTGGTATAGCTGCGTAATGCTGCCTACATCATACATATCTCCAGCTGTGGAAATCAATGGGATGCCCCGTGTGTGGAAGTTGGTCCAACTTTCCGACTGGGGATTTCCATAGCCATGGGGGTACCCCAACAGCTGGAAAATCATGGAACATTTGGAAAATCCATGAAAATCTAATTCACATACATTTTTTGTTGAAGGTACTTTTTGGGACACCACAAAAAATCCCCAACGGACACCTCTAAATTCCCCCTTTAGCCATGGAGTCCAAAAATAAATCGATTCAGTACTTTGCTGCAGCGTTAGGTCTCCAGGTGTGTTTATGTACCGGGAAACACTGGGAAAAAGAACTGCTCGAGTCACCTCATTTTTCCATATTTTTCCAACGAAGTTTTGAGTGACATACCCTTCCAGTCGGGGGAGGAGAAAAGTCCCGGCCAGGATAAAGATTGATGAGAACCAATTTGCCGCCAATAACCTCATCTTGGTCTCCTGAGCGATGAGATGTGAACACGGATGAGCTGCCATGCTGACTAGTGCCAAAAAAATCGTGAACATCTGCGGCTTTGAATTGTGGGAAACTGTTCATAGATTTTCAATATTTTTTTCTGGCATCATTTGTTATACCCTCTGGTAAACACACAAAAAACCATGGAAAATCACCATTTTTAATGGGAAAATCCACTATTTCTATGGCCATTTTCAATAGCAAACTGTTAAATTACTAGAGGGTAGTCCACTCATTGTTGGTTAACCAATTTCTTCCCAGACCGGGAAGAGAGTTCACAAATGGATCAGGAGATGGCACAAAAAATCTGAGCGCTCACATCGTAAACTCGCAATGGGTCCAGTAGTGTTAGTGTGATTTCCCAGACACCGGACAACCACGTGGCGGCAAAGACAACAACAAGGGAAAAAACGACAGTCATGGCGTTTGATGTATTTCAATCATCTTTGATCTAATAATTATCTAATAATTTACGATATTGTACAATAACTTTGTATATATTGGGTTGCTTGATGATAAGTGAGAGAGGACTCATCTACTCAGGATGAGAAACACGTGCAATGAAAAGCCGAGACATGGATTTGGCGGTTTTCAGCGTCTTTTATTTGTTAGTCTAATTATATATATACATATATTATATAACATGTACGGTAAATCTACCTATCAGTGTAAACATATTGACATGACAGGTCTCAAAATGCGTTTTGGGGCATCAGTGTCACTGGAAGATGATGGTGAAGATGATGGTGAACAGCTAAAGAAAAGTGGTTGTTGACCGGGTGATTTGTTTTAAGACATTCATTTGGTCCATTTGAGGTTGATGCAGTTTATGATGGTATTGTTTGTGATCAAATCCAACAAAAGGGGTCCTTGCGCCACTCGGTGACTCGCTTGTTTGGAAGGGCATCAACCGATGTTCAAAGACAGCCGTTATGACGCTCTGCGCGAAAAGTAGCTCAAGATGTTGTGAAGTTCGGTTGAGACACGAATTTCTTAAAGCATGTTCCGCCCGTGTTTCATTCCCATACTACACCATCGGAGCATGGTAATCATTACAACATCTAAATTTTACGTACAACTATGTATGTAACGTACACACACATATATATATATGCATTATATATATACATTATATATATAATATACATATTGTATATATATACATTATATATAATATACATATTGTATATATATATATATTATATACATTGATTTACCATCACCCAGCTGCATTGATTCCGAACACGGCCAAATCTTGTGTCCGAGACTGTGGACCAGTCTCGAAAAAGCAATGATTTTTGTTGTCCCAGAACTGGTGGGTCAACTCCATTTTTTTGAATCAACCACTCCTTAAAACAGCTTAAAAGCTTCAAATCTTGCCGTTCAAGCATTAAGAAAAACGACTAATGACATCTAATGACTAATTATCCTTAAGATAGGAGACCGGCTGCGGGAAGGGGCAGCACTGGTATTGTTCATAAGACATTCCAACCCGGGATGCCACGACCATGACCTGTCTGTGGGAAAACCAATGGTTTTAGGCTGATTCCAAGGGCAACATCCCATTTGGAGATCACAATGTCATACAATATCGACATCTAAGCGGGATATCTCCGGCATCATACTCGTAGAGTCTTGGCGAAAAATCAGTCAGACTTCAACATCTGCAACGGGAAAGAAGGCAAATCTATTCATTTCTAGACTACCCTCTGGTAAACGTTTACATAACTATAGAAAATCCAATTTTTGATGGGAAAATCCACTATTTCAATGGCCATTTTCAATAGCAAACTGTTACATTACCAGAGGGTAGGTTTTCTTCGGCAGAATCCCCCAAAAGATAGAAACATAAATCTTTCCGAACCAGGAATCGCTGGCTGAAATAGCCAAAAAAGAAATGGAACAGTTGGAAAACTATACACATTTGCAATTATTTGGATACTAGTTATGAATATATATATATATGTGTGTATACACGTATCAGTATTCCATTGGATTATCTTGTATATATTCGATTCTATACTATGTTATATTCTATACTGTGTTATATTCAATGTCCACTTTTTTGAAAATTATATGGCATTTAATTACATAATATTATGTACTACATTATGCTTAATATGTGCAGTTGATTGTAGTCACAGTCAAATCACATTATATTTTGCAATATTCAATTTTAAATTGTATTACATCATGTTATACGACATTATATATATATATATATCATGGAATTTTGCCATACTTCATCATATGGGATTGTATTGTAGTGCTGTGTAGTGTATATAGTGAAGTGTATATCATACCTCTTGATTGGCCCCACACAAAACACATCGCAGCACAGGAGACTGCTTTTTGGCCGTTCGCGTGCTGGAGCAGTCGGTCAGAAATTGGTTGGAGGCGTCGCGGCGAACTTGGGGGTTGTAAGGTGTGGAGATATTTTTTTGGGCTGAAAATACATTTTTTTGGTGTGACTTTCTATATCTATACCTCCGTATAGTAAATATGTTTATCATTATATACCCTCTGGTAAACATACAAAAAGCTGATGAGAAAATCACCATGCTATGTAGCTGGGTAAATCCACGAACTTTCTATGGCCATGTTCAATACAATGTGAGGCCCCCAAGATATCTAAGTTGGTGCAAATAATTCCAATTTCACTATGGTTTATGGTACACAACTAACTATAGTATTCCTGGGGCTTTTGTTAACCAACGTTCACATCACAACGGGGGGCCTCACATTGTAGCTTTTTGTATGTTTACCAGGCCGGGTAATGATCATCATGTTACTGCAGTAGCATGGCGGACGCCATTCCTACAGAGACTGCCATGGATTTTTTTCGGGGGACAGCTGAGGACTGGGAAACAAACCATGGGAAAATATTGAAAATTCTGCTACACATGGAGGTTTTGATGTGAATTTATGGGGATTATATGGGGATTATATTTGGGTAAATCATAACGACCTCTTTGCAACCTCACTGGAACAATGATCAGTAGGGATAACTATCCCGATATAGCCTTACTTCAGGTTAGTGAATAAACATAAATTAACTAGATTGTACGTGTATATATGCATGTTTTTTTTTCAGCTAATACCAATATTAGGAGTGTTGTTTTGTTCTTTTCATATATATATACACTCATGTGATTCAATGCATCATATTTGTGCTGCTATGATATATATATATATCTCTATCTATAGGAAGCAACTATAACCCCACACGTACCCCATCGTATGTATTATATTATAACACGTTTTATGTGGAAACATGTAATGTATAAACTCTGAGGTATGTTCTATTCTCTCTTACATATTGCATCCAGATGTGTTGGTATTTAATGAATGTACAGGGTGTTCATGACGTATGTCTATACGTATGGTCTATAAGTGTTTCTATACTATACCTTTTTACATATATATATATATGCCCTCTGATAAACTAACATGGCTATAGAAAATCACCATTTTAAAATGCAAATCATCTATAAATGGAACATTTTCCATAGCTATGTTAGTTTACTGGAGGGTATAAAATAGACAGCTACAAATTACAGTTTACTTGGATAAACACAAGATTATTCATAAGTGCCGTCCGCATCCGTCCGCCTGGTTGGTAGATGATCAGCGTTATTTCATAGGGATTTCAATCATCAAACTATAGAGATATCAGATGATATAAGTGAGTATAACTTATTATAGTTATCACACTAACTATATTATCTATATCATAAACTTATAAGATGTAACTTAAAGATGATATGATGGTATAACTTATTATAAATGCTTGGTTGATGATTACCCTCTGGTAAACACACAAAAAACTATGGAACATCACGATTTTTAATGGGTAAATCCACTATTTCTATGGCCATGGCTTCAATAGCAAACTGTTAAATTACCAGAGGGTAGTTCGGGGATTATACCAACCAATATTAATTGGGAATATATCACAATCCATGAATGGCGAATCCCCTTCGAAAAACCAGCCAGTATAAAGGGACGACATGTTGGGATTAGGACTATGTATAGTTAGGACACCCCCAAGAAAAATAGATGTGGAATGTATATATTTTAGTGGGATTCTACTCTGTTCTCTTCTTGAGGTAATTTCATAATGTTTTACCTCAAAATGAAGTCATGATTTGAAACATCGGTGAACGTCTTAAACGTCTCTATCACTTCCTAGTTGTCAGGAGAAGGAGCTGGAAAAGGCTGGAGTTGTGGTGATCGGGTACTACCGCTACTACCGTACTACATTTTCTCTCGTCAAATCCCATCGGTTCATCACTTTCCAGATGAACTCTTATGTTGAAAATCATCATTGAAACTTCAGGTGATTTGAAACAACATAAGATTTCATGATTTTATGTTGTTTCCAGATGTTCTTCATCATCAAACAAATGATGTTTTTTGCAATTTCTTTGATGTCAATTCCCATCACTTTGCCAGGTAAATCCAATGTTTTCCACCTTCGATGGGTCAACGGATTCTCGAAGGATTTAATCATCGAAAGGCCATGGATAACATGGATACTTTAACGCAACTTCATCGTTTGCCCAACCCCGTTTTTTCTCTTTTTTTAAGGGTATTACTACCATCCCACAGTCCATCCTCCAAAAATATGGATGTTGAGATTTGAAACAAGGTTTCCATGGGTTTCCTACATGGCTACCCCAATAGCTGGATGGTTTCATGGAAAATCCATCGAACTAAATGGATGATTTGGGGGTACCCCCATAATGGACACCCCCATATACGCGTTACATATCTGTATATACATATATTATATCTCTGTGGATCCAAGTACTTCTTGAGAAGGTACACCTAACTCCCGCAGTCATCATACCCCCTTCTCCTCAGCAGGTGCGCCTATGTAGTGTTGGATGAAGTACATGCCATTATGTCCCACTATATCGCAGTATCTCCATCTATAACCATTCTAAGTGATATGTTTATAAAATGTTATAACATGTTTTAACATGTTATAACCACTATATATATATAAATATGTATATGTGTGTATGCGTATATGTATGTGTATATATATATACATATGATGCAGCCTTCCAGGTCCCCCCCTCCTCCCCGTACGATGGACAGTTCGAGGCTATTTGGCAGTTAGCAACTACCGCTATGTGTTTACCTATTTTAGTATATGATAAGTAGGCGCTCAAGGCGCTCAAGGCGCTCAGGGCGCTGAAGGCGCTCAGGGCGCTGAAGGCGCTGAAGGGGCGCTGAAGGGCGCTGAAGGGGCGCTGAAGGCGCTCAGGGCGCTGAAGGCGCTCAGGGCGCTGGAGGCGCTGAAGGCGCTCAGGGCGCTGAAGGCGCTGGAGGCGCTGAAGGCGCTCATGCAGGGCGCTGAAGGCGCTGAAGGCGCTGGAGGTGCTGAAGGCGCTCAGGGCGCTGAGGGCGCTGAAGGCGCTGAAGGCGCTGGAGGCACTGGACGCGCTGAAGGCGCTGAAGGCGCTCAGGGCGCTGAAGGCGCTCAGGGCGCTGAAGGCGCTGAGGGAGCTGAAGGCGCTCAGGGCGCTGAAGGCGCTCAGGGCGCTGAAGGCGCTGAAGGCGCTGAGGGAGCTGAAGGCGCTCAAGGCGCTGGAGGGGCTCAGGGCGCTGAAGGCGCTGAAGGAGCTCAGGGCGCTGAGGGCGCTGAAGGCGCTCAGGGCGCTGAAGGCGCTGAGGGAGCTGAAGGCGCTCAAGGCGCTGAAGGCGCTGGAGGCGCTCAGGGCGCTGAAGGCGCTGAAGGCGCTGAAGGAGCTCAGGGCGCTGAGGGCGCTGAAGGCGCTTCATGAAGGCGCTGGAGGTGCTGAAGGCGCTGGAGCATCCGATGGTATATGGTGCCACACCAATGATTCGCACCTCGGCAAGGCGATTTAGACATTGTCCGGTATTTGGCTGCTGTTGGTGCTAGCAAAGATCATGCAATGATGTCTCCACACGACTTTGTTTGCAGCTCGGCAACGCAAAGCCATTTGCAATCATGTCCGGTATCTAGCTGAAGTTGGGGAAAACAAAGATCACATCATGAGTTTTCAGTTTTCATGTTTAAATGTTTTTGCTGTCGGCTTGAGTTGTGTGAAACGCAATTAGACATTGTCTGGTATCTGGTTGAAGTTGGGGAAAACAATGACAAAGATCATTGGTTTCGGTTTTCGCCATTTGGCATTAGCCGCTCTCTGGCGAAAGTCGGCTCCAACAAAGAGCATGCAATGAATGATAGCTCAACGGCATTTTGTTTGGCAGCTGAGGAAGGCCATGTGGGCATTGCGTGGTATCTTGCTGGCTCGCTATCCAATGATGGTGCCACACCAATCTTTTACTCAGCTCGGCAAGGCGATTTAGACACTGTCCGGCATTTGGCCGAAGTTTGTGCTAACAAAGATTTTGCAATGAATGAGTTGTATCCACTTTGCAGCTCAGCGAGGCCATTTATATCCGGCCAAAGTTAGGCAAACAAAGATCACGCCTTTTCGTTTTCAGGAGTTTTCAGTTCTCATGTTTGACTGTTTATTTCTGTCGGCTTCAGTTGTGTGAAGCGCAACGAGACATTGTCCGGTATCTGGTTGAAGTTGGGGAAAACAATGACAAAAATCATTATTTTCCGTTTTCGCAATTTGGCATTGTCCGCTAGCTGGCGAAAGTTGGTGCCAACAAAGAGCATGCAATGAATGATAGCTCAACGGCGTTTTGTTTGGCAGCTCAGGACGGCCATTTGGGCATTGTGTGGTATCTATCAAGTCCAACTTGACGCAACCTAATCAAATCCTATCTCGTGATGTTTGACTCACTTTTTGTCTCATTTGATCTCCTCTCACTGATTTCATTTGATCTAATCTCAACTCTGTTGCTGGATGTATCCACGTTGACCTTGCAGCCGATGCTATGTCAAGAAATTGCTTCCAAGAATCTCAGCTGGTGGACCCCTGTAATCTTCGGTACAGTTCATGGGCTGAATACTGACTGCAGATTGGGAATTCGATTGATTGTATCCCGTACATCCTATGGTTCTATCCTGCACCACCCGGAAAACTCACATAGATACAGAAAAGCCACGTTATCTCTCTAGTGAAAAGGATCAGCATGCAACGTTGGTTACGGGGGGAAGGCCCTGCTGTGAGAGTCCATGTTGGGTTAGTTGACGGTGATGCTGCTACTCCAATTTCCGAGTCTCAAAATGCAGACTTGCAACCTGTAGCAGACGGTGAGCAACAGACAGATTCCGTCCCAGTGGAGCCAGTCGAAGAGACGTTGCAACCTGTAGCAGACGGTGAGCAACAGGCAGATTCCGTCCCAGTTGAGCCAGTCGAAGAGACGCTAGGTGAGCAAGCAGAAACGCCACTAGTGGGCGGACAGAGACTGATGGCCCAAGCCATCCGGGGTGAAGACGTGGAAAAGGTGACCTTTAGCATGCTGATGCAAAAGCTTGCGGACCTATTAGGTGTGGATGTGGAGGAATTGCAGGGGTGCAAAGAGAGAACCCGTGGCTTTGTGGACAAAGTCGTGCGAAAAGAGGTTTCCCGGCAGATCTTGGACAAGGTAACCCAGCAGAGCAAACACAAGAAGCAGAAGGTTGAGCCAGAAACGAAGTAAAGTTCTAAACATTTGCCACAGAGTCTAAAAATCGGCAGACTCTTCAACGACATCCAGCGCAGCCCTGAAAAAAAAGAACCGCCAATGTTTGTCATTGAGTTTGTAAGGGTTTAGCTTTCCAACAGCTTGCTATGCAGAGAACTATTCATTGTCACAGAGTTTGAAATCGTGAGGTTCTGCAAGAAAATGCCGGGCAGCCCTCAAAAAAATGATGGGCCGCCAATGTGTGTGTGTCACTGACTTTGGGAGCGTCGAACGTTGCACCCAATTGCACTCCAGCAAAAAAAAGGCAATATTGGACCGACACGACCTCGAAAGATTGCGACCATGGGACGGTTCGCAATGCTTCCGAAGCATCGAGCAGTGCAGGGAGCTCCACCTGCAAGCGCGACAAGACAGGAAATTCCCAATGTGTGTGAAAGAGATTAAAATGGTTAGCTCTTCAACGACATGTACCGCAGCCCTGAAAAAAAAGGACTGTCGCTTTTTGTCATTGACTTTGGTAGCATCTAGCTCAGTCCAGAAAACTTTGAAGAACATGAAACTAGATCCCCAATGTGTGTCACTGAATGTGGAAGCATCCAGCTTTGCAACCCACTGCAATGCAAGTAAACGAGCTCGTCACAGCGATTAGAATCGTTAGACCATTTTATTTCCATGACTGAGATGATCTGTGTCTGTTGATGTCGATAATACTATCTAGTTACCCCCGGTGGCAATGTTGTGTCGACAACATTGGCAGTTCCAAGCTCAATGTCAAGCGTCCAGGTGAATATCACACTCAAGCAGCATTGCCGCTGGGGAGCGGGGGTCGCACTGTTTCGAGGCCGCATGGGTCCGGTGTTACTTTAGTTTCTGGAGAGCAGTTTGCTGGAAAGCTCAATGATTCCAAACTCAGTGACATGTCACATTGGGGGTCCGTTTTTTTGAGGGCTGCGAGTCTAAACTCTTTGAATCTCTTTGACAAAGAATGGTTTTTCTGCACGTAGGTACTTTGAGGGAGTATGTGTGCTACGTAGGTCGTCTAAAGGGTGGCATGTACCTAGTAAATGGGAGGCTGGTAGTCAGAATCGCTGCGAAAACCTAGCAAACACGAGGCTGGACCTCAGAAATGCTGCCAATAGCTTGCAAATAGAAGGGAAGGGGGGGTGCTATCTGGGGACCCACCCATTCGGGGGGGGGGACCTCGCGGTCGGAAGACGGGAACATATATATATATGTATATATGTATATGTATATGTATATGTATATATATAAATATATATATATATGTATATGTACATGTATATATGTGTATATGTTTATTTGTGTATGTATATATATATATATACATATGTATATTTTATACGGATATATGTATATAAATAAAGAAATACATATATATATATATTATACCTGGATAATTTATAACGACTTCCGGTTGCGACGTCACTGGAATCGAATGATGGTGAATGCAGGGTAACTATCCCAAAATAGCCGAACATTTCAGATGAGTGATTTACAATAATCTATTGTGATTTGTTATTCCAATACATCGTATTACATCCAGTGACATCCCCATATGTGTTGCTTAAATCAGTTACATCCAGCATTTTTTCTGGGTAAAAAAACACCAACAGAACAGGACTATATAAAACCATAAAAAACCACATAAAACCAACTATAACCATCAGATTTTCCCCAACGTTTCCCCTTGTTCTTTTCCGGAGAGGAGAAACCCAGTGGTGCGCCGCCGCCACCACTGAACGCCTTGCTGAACTCCTCGGGGCGGCAGGTGAGGGGAAACCATTAATCTATAGTAATCCATCTATAGTATCATCACTAGAGAGAGAGATATATATATATATAGATATAGTTATTGGTTTATATATAGACAGTCTGATAACTATATATATATATATATTTATATATATATATTATAACTATAGATATATATTTTCACTATAGATATATAACTATAGATATATATAACTATAGATATATATATATAACTATAGATATATATAACTATAGATATATATATAACTATAGATATATAACTGTAGATAATCAGCACATAGATATATCTATATATAGTTAAGTATATCTATAGAAAAATAGTTACTTTTAGTTATTGGTTTAGTTTTCTTGGGTGTTGTTATCCCATTTTGTTACAACCATTAGCTGTAGAATGATCTATGGAATACTATAGATATAAGACGATAGAAGTTACGATATAACATGGTATAACATGATATAATTTATAACCCCAATGAACAACCATTAGCTATAGATATAAAACCACTAACCAACCTTATAAGATTAATCCCAAATTAAATATAGATATAACATGATATAACCCCCCTTTCATCAACCGAACATGTTCACATGAGTGAACTAAACCAACTTAATAAAGGGGGCCGGCCGGACATTGGTTCGCTGACCCAACTGTTCAACATGGTTCAACCATCGACAAATTGTTTTTCTACAATGGATGGTTGAATACTGGAAGGTGTTTTTTTCAATTTCCAATTTAATTGGGGTCCAAGTTGTTTTTCTACTCTAAAAAAGGGATGCTCGAATACTAGAAATCCTCAAAATCCAATCAAACATGTTCCGTAGGGGGCCGTTAGTTACTAGTCTGAAATGATCAAAAATTGTGCTTGTTGATTTTGTTTCCATTTTTTTTGAAAACAACTACGCGCCCAATTGCTCACGCTGTTTACATATGATCTTCCTCTGTCATCGCCAGTCCAACAAGAAGACGATCCGAGAAATTGAGAAGAAGATGGTCCCCGAAACACCCGAGGCTCCCACCGTGGTAGCGTTGAACCAGCGGAATCCGCAGCATTTGGTAGATGATTTGAACAGAGACCATTGGTTACCATTAGCTACTCGCAAAGTCAATTTCTACATCACGTTGTTGTTGCTCGGAAGTATCAATGGGTCAAGAGTATCTGTTTGCAGGGCAGGGAACTTCACGTGTGCGGAGTTGGCTACCTTCGGATGGAGAAGCCTTTCTCATCCTTTTCCCGCAATATTGAATACCTCCAAAGAAGCCCTGGTTTAGTACATCTTTTCGTTCGGACCTTTTTTAAGGGTGTTGGCCAAGACTGCCAGACCGGGGTTTCAGGCTGGCTAATTACATCATTTGTTTTTTTTTACCAATGCCAAAAATGTGGTCCAGTAGTCCCTTTCAAAACAACAAATGTTTTTTTTATGTTTTACACTTTCGGGGCTCCCTACCCTGCTTCATACCACACAGACTATAAATAGATTCAAAAAAAACAAAAAACAGTTTAAACAATGAGTTCCTGTTAACTATGGTCATTTTAAGGTTCCATGACAAAATTATGAGGGTGCAACAGAGCATGCATACAAATCTGCAACTCTTCATGAATTCCTTCAATGTCCTTTGGACCAGGATATGTCAAAAAGACGTTCTGTTGCCCAACCCGGGTCACCTGGCTCAGTTGGCGGGTATTATCCACTTGCTGATGCACATGCTCATGAAGAACAAAGATTGGAGTGGCGTGCTCGGGACCCCATGCCGATCATACTGATGGAAGAGACCTTGGGAGTCTGCATCCCATGTAGTGCTTTAGGTCAGCATTCTTAAATATCTAAATAGCTAACACGGGATGTACATGTTTTTTTTTTTTTAATAGATACAAATCGAGAATCATAGATAACCATAAATTTCTGATAATCCCATAGATGTCAACATTTTTGAGAATGCAATTTTCAAACATATCAGGCATGGCCTTTTCGATTGGCCTTTTGGCATTGTACCAAAGTCCATGAGACGATTGAGACCTCCCAAACCATTTTTGATTCTGGCAAAAGTTAAAGTTCACTCACCTCAGAGTTTGTTGTGCAATCGTTGTGTGCATATTGTATTGATACATCCCAACCATTGATAACCATTGCCGGTTGCAGGCCCATCCCAACCATTGCATTCGGTGACGATCTGTGGGATGATCCTCCAAGTAGTGTCAGGTCCTTCCCATTCCTCAGCCTTTTGTCCCAAGTCATTTTTGTGAGTTGCTGAACCTTGCTGACTTCCTCAAATGGAGGTTTCCTGGAACGGGGCGTACCCCTAAATCATCCATTTTAATAGCTGGCTGGTGGTTTCAAACATTTTTTTATTTTCCATAATATATGGGATAATCCTTCCCATTGACAAAATATTTTTCAAGATGGTTAAAACCACCAACCAGATAGGATCTTTCCTTATAAACCAACATTTTGGGGTACCCCGATTTATGGAAGCCCCCAAATCAGTAACTTTTCTCAACCATCCATTTTTTTTGCTGGTTTCAAACAGTCAAGTCACAAAATCCATCGAACAAGGTAAATGATCCCAGCTGATTTTCATACATATACACATATATATATAATATAAGATGATATAAGTACATATATATGTATATATATGCATATATATATATATGTATATATGTATGTATGTATGTATGTATGTATATATATATGTATGTATGTATGTATGTATGTATGTATGTATGTATGTATGTATGTATGTATGTATGTATGTATGTATGTATGTATGTATGTATGTATGTATGTATGTATGTATGTATGTATGTATGTATGTATGTATGTATGTATGTATGTATGTATGTATGTATGTATGTATGTAATGTAATGTATGTAATGTAATGTAATGTAATGTAATGTAATGTAATTATGTATGTATGTATGTATGTATGTATGTATGTATGTATGTATGTATATATGTATATAATATATGTATATATATATATGTATATGTATATATATATATATATGTATGTATGTATGTATATATTATATATTATAATACATATGATTTTTATGGGGGATGGCTGGCTCAACCACCATCAGATGTGTTAAGAAGCAGCGGGACGCTCGAGGGTCACCACTGCGGAGTTTCTGCTGGAGAGCGATGAGATTCTCAAGCAGCTCACAGAGGTGGCCACCGGGGACGTTTCGGCCGGGCTGAGGACCTCACCCATCATGGGGATATATATATATATACATATACATGTATAATATACATATGTACATATATACTGTATATATATACTGTATATATATATATACCCTCTGGTAATTTAACATAGCTATGGAAAATCCCTTATAAATGGAGGTTTTAGTGGGACAATCATCCATAAATGGGCCATTTTCCATGGCTATGTTAAATAACCAGAGGGTATATACTGTATATATGTAGAAACATATCAATCCTATAATTGGCAAATGACTTCAAGTATCTTCAAGTACTGTAACTCAATTATATGAGGGTGTCCTAAAATGGGGGAGCCCCAAAACCATCGGTTCCAATACTAAAATGGTCTAATTTAGGATGATTTGGGGTTTTAGGAAACCTCCATATATAAGTATAGGGAAATGATGGGGATATGATGGGAACATTAGTAAGCGATATCTAGACATTTGAAATATGTTGATACTAGGGAAAAATAAACACATAAAGTGATTTAACCATTAAAAAAGGGTATATGATGGGATATGATGGGGATAGAAAATCGGGAGATAAACCAGATAAGCGACATACAGTAGCTATATATAAGGTGGTGCCCCCAATCCGAAACGGTTGGTTGAACTTTCACTAGGCTAAAGCTTGGATTTATGAATTATTGTAATATGAGATGTCCATGTTAGTTTGATGGGTTTGTAAAACAATTTATATCTGGGGTGGCACCACCGCCTTATATATATAATATAGAGTAAAACATAGTATATGTAAGTTATATTATATATAATTTAATAAATGTATACACATATATATATAATATAAAATAAAATATTATACGTATATATTTTGTGGGTGTGTCTTGAACTTGCGAAACATGAATGGACGGCATGTTCCACGTATTACCAGCGCTTGGTTTCGACATACAGCGAGTCGGATTGGACGCAATGATCCCAAAGTGACCTTGAATGATTGGCCAAGAAACCATTTGAGTCGCAAATGGTTGATGGCCAATCACTTTAACATGCACATTGTTTCTGATCATAATTCATAATCATGTAATTTCATCATCTGAATTGCAAAATTATTTTTGTACCCTATAGATGTCGCCTCATATACACAGATTGTTGCTTGAAAGCCACCATGGTTACTGCGCAAGTCTGATTCCTGAGTTTTATGATTTATTGAACCTCGATATTTAACAAATAAATTGATGATCAATCAAGAGTTTCTGATTGTGAAATCCCCATTTTATGACTGAAAATCAAAGTTCGTCTGGTTGAATCGCCAGTTAAAATCTGTCGATGAGGCGGAACGCGACGATCTGAGACTTCGGAAAGCCGTGGCGGGGACCCCAAGATCTTCACAAAGGTGGTGGAATTTTCACGTTGTGTGGGTATGGGGGGAAAACGTTGGGGGAATTGGGTTCACAAAATGATTGGCAAACTTAAATTAGCAATCATGGATAGTGAGATTTGCTAGCACTGCGGGGTTCTAACCATCGAAACTAGCACAAAATAGCGGTCCTTGTTAATTGTCAAGCGATTATTAGAGCACATACATGCAAATAGCAAGTGCACATACCATTTCATCCATTTCTGGAAAATCTTAAAGATCTGGTGTTAATGTCGTGCCCATCTTACATCCCCTTACCATTTGTTTGTTTGTGCCAAGCTTAGAGTGTTGGAACGGGACCTGCATTGATAGTAAATGGTATACTAACTATAGCAACTAGCAACCCGTAGTCAAAGATAATGAAACCTTGAACACCTATAATTGGGAAACATACTCAACATATATCATCATATATGCCTGGAAGATTTGTTTGTTTTTTGTTACTGGAACTATACCATTGTAGCTGACTCATGGATTAATGGGACATTCCCGGATGAAGAGCTCAGAACTAATGTGATGCCGTTTTTGATCAGTTTCATCTCCTTATTATCTTATTCTCGTTGATAGACCCCCGTTGGAATTGTGTTTCAATTCCCCTGCTAATGAAATTCCCATGTCAAAGTGGTAACGATAGTTAAATTCCAACATTCTTGGTGGGTAGATCCTAAAGTATGGCTGATTGCGATGAAAGTTTTGCTGATTTAACCTCCCAACAGAAAAAACGTATAGTTAGATGTAGTTACACTAAGAACAAATCATAACAAATCCCAAGTTTGTGAATGTGCAAAGTTTCATTCTATGACTGGATTCATCATGCATCCTATTTTGTACTATCTTGGGGGGCCTTAATATTGTGTGACTTTTTGATCCTAGGTTTACATCAAAAAGGAGTCCCAAGATCGATGCACAACAGTTTTTCTTCCGGGACATGAAAAAGAGAATTCGAAACATATTTTCCGTTTCCCTGTTTCTGTATGATTATCATGGTTTTCTGAATGTTTGTATCTGTTTCTCCCATTTGTTTCCATTTTTCCAACTCTTCGTTCTCTACGAATTGCGGGCTCAAGCCACCGCTCGTACTCGACAGGCTGTGTCCTGTGCTCGACAGGCCACTCACACCATCGAGTTCAAAAAGAGGTTTGGCACCAGGCCAGTGATGTGGTCAATGGCTGACGAGATATGACAAGATACAGCTGTTGATGGCTGAAATTGGAGCTGTTGATGTCACCTACAATTAGTGAGGCCCCCGTTCGATAGCTAAGTTGGTTCAAGAAACTCCAATAACTATGGTTTATGGTTCTTATAACTATAGTTACTGGGGCTTATAAACCAACTTATAACTGGGGGGCCTCACATTGTAGCTATGTGATTTATGAAGTGGAGAACATGGAACTGACCCATGAAGGGGAGACCATGGAACATCTATTTACCAGCGAGTTTTTCGGGGGAATGGATCGGGGTCGTGTTCAGGGATCCACTAGTGAATGGTGTAAGCTGGGTCAATTGATTGTGAAGAGGAAACATATCACATCCAGCTATTTGATTTGCAAGGGTTGCATGGTTGGTTGGGTAGGGTCTCATGGTTAGGAATGTTAACCTGACTATTTCATATTTTTTTGAATGTGTTCTTTTTTGCAGCATTATGTGGTATAGATGCGATCAATCATGCAGATGTCCCCTTCGCACTGGCTGCTTGATTCATACCCAAACCCGTTGACCAATGCTGACCAAACCCTTCACATATCGCGCCTGTGCAAATAAAATCCCAGTAAGCTTGTGGGAAGCTCAGATCGCTCAGATCCAATATAAATCCAGATTGCTCGTTAGCCGTTTGTGAAAGTTCAGTCCTGACTGAGCAAAGAATTTGGGGATCTCCGTGGTGACAAGCCCATGGGGGTCGCATGACAATAAGCACTATAAGCACTTTATGTGTTGGGAAATTCGTTCCAATATTTCCACCCAGACATGGAACAAACAAATGGACCAAATGGATTCGATCTTGTTGATCTTTAGCGCATGAGTGGATATTTCAACTGCCCAATCATATTTTGCTGGGTAGATATATGATTCAGACATGGAACAAACAAATGGACCAAATGGATTCGATCTTGTTGATCTTTAGCGCATGAGTGGATATTTCAACTGCCCAATCATATTTTGCTGGGTAGATATATGATTGGATATGAGTGGGTATAAACTGGTTTAAACTTATCCAATCTTGGATATGAGTGGATATAAACTTATCCAAGACATTCCAAGACTAAGTTACAACACATATCTACCCAGCTTTCGGGCCCGGGCTGCCCAGTTTGGACTTTGAGACGGTGAAAGCCAACTTTCAGCAGGCCTCCGGTGGAGCAGTTTGGCTGGATATTTCGCCGCGACAAGTCCCAGTAACATCCCATGAACATCGCATTGTAATACCTACCCTCTGGTAAACTAACGTAGCTATGGAAAATCACCATTTTCAATGGGTAAACCCACTATAAATGGCAATTTTTAATAGCTATGTTAGTTTACCGGAGGGTAACATCCCATTGAGATCTGATTCTAACATCCCATCCATCATCCAACATCCAATTCTTCATATCTGATTCCATCAGAATTTTGTTTCTGCTTCGTAAATCCAAGCTGTCACCAGCCCCGCAGGCGCATCCTGGATACCGAAGCAAACATGTCACCCAGCTGTTGGTACCGCGCGGTGTTTGGTACCGCTGGTAAAGTGGGGGTTTAACCATCAAACATACGCGATTTAAGCAATTTATGCAACAACAATGAGGACATATAATGCCAAGTTCGGATTAATAAACCACCCCCCAGAAGGTCTAGATCCATGAGAAGGTCTTCACCCCCAAATAATGACCAGCAAAATCCAAAATGGAATTTATGAGATGTTCCTTTTAATAAATCTAAATGGTAAGTAAAATTTTCAATTGAGATCAATTTACTTTCAATTGATTTTCCGTTTCAATCTCAAGAATAAGTATGGATTTCATTTGAACCCTATTCAACTATGGCCAGGGGCTGAGGGCGTTCTTTAAATTGGGGGTGCACATGCACATTATTTGGGAGGGACAACCCACCTAAAGTACCATTTAAGAGCATTTTTAAATGAGAAAGTCATAAGGAAAATGCATCGTTGTTTATATAATCAGAAGTTTGGGATTGTCCTAGATTTTAGGGATTCTGTGCCTTGAATCTCTTCAATAGAACTATATATAATTATACATATTATACATATTATATATATATATTGACATAGCTATAAAGCATCTCCTCCATTCACTCTGTGCAATACATCTCCCTTCCTGAACCATGTGCATCTTGCATCCCTTTGAAGCCAGCACCAGAACCATCAGGTTAGAAGCATCAGAACCTTACTTTCTCACCAAAAACAAATAGGATTTTCCAGAAAGGTGTTTTTCAATTAGGGATGGCCACCCATGTTGATTTATAGGGGGACCAACCCAAAGTAGTATTGCCAACATGTTTTTGGACGGTGGGAGTTGATTAATTTGTGGGTGATTATTAATATGAACTTGACATTATCAATCCTTAGCCAAGCTGGTTGAACTTTTACTAGACGAACTTAGTTGCTTTGATTCATTTGATTCATGGTGGATATATATACATATATATGGATATATGATATATCGAAGGAATGACATGGCTGAATATCAACCGACAAAGATATCGGAGCACACCCTGGAATACGCAAGTGGAATGCCATTGGGATATGGTAGGATGTACCTTCACAATCTGCTTCGACGGCATGTCAACCCTGAAATCTGCGAACGGGGGTTACTCTCTGGTAAACGTTGACAGTTTGCGAACTGGAGAATCACCATTTTAATCGCTAAATCATGCTAAATCATCTATTTCTATGGTCCATGGCTTCCATAGTTTTTTCTGTGTTTACCAGGCCGGGTAACCCCCAAGCCATGCACCATTTAGCCTCCAGCAATCAAAGGGTGAAACTCACGGCGACATGGCCAGTTCCTCCGTCACTTCGGTCATGGATGATCATCCGATGGTACTTGGTAACTGGGGGCATAGATTCAGCCAGTTTTTCGATGGGATTACATGGGATAACCGTGAGTAAATCACTATAGGAGACTTAGATGTTACATGATGTTACTTAGATTACTTTAATAAGAAATTATATAGAATGTCACCATGTTTCATCATGTTTCACCACGTTTCCACTTCTGACCGCGGGATGACCCTGCCAAAAAAGGTTGCAGCGCGTGGGCTCAAGCACTTGGCCTTTCTCCAAACGCAGGCAGCGTTGGCAACTGAAGTTACGATGGCTGTTTTGTTCTAGCCAACCATGTCTTTAAATATCTTTCAATGGGGAACATGTTGGGCTCGCCCATTTTGGTATACAAGTCATTTCGAGAAATTCTCATTTGCCCCTGCTGGTGAAGGAGGGACCATGCCTGATTTTCTGTCGGAAAAGGGCATCTGATGTGGCAATATGTCGATTGCTGTGTTGATCAACCAACTAAAAACGGGCTGCTTTGTCTTGCAGATGTTCCTCAATTAGATGTTTGACCTATTTATATCTATTATCATCTATTATCTATTTATTATTTATGATTCATGAGCGACTTCCCCAAACATGGTGGGAATTCCCAAAGACAATTTCCCCGAACGGAAAGGCATGGTATTTTTTTTTAAATATCTATGTTAAGTATGGCGGGTAGGCTCTCGATCTATGTTAAGATATTGCGTGGGCTCCCGAAGATCCAAAGATGTGCCTTTTCCCTGGGAAAAAGTCAGGGGCAACGCCAATTGAACATGGTATCCCAACAGGCTGGGGTTACTTGGGTGTGTGTTCTAAATGATTAAATGGGTGTAAAAAGGGTTATAAGCATCATAAGTTAGGATATGGGGCCCCTTTAACTTTTATAGCATATTAAAGAGCAATGTATCCACTTAAAAGGTGGAACTGCACCCCAGGTTTGTCTTACTTTGTCACCCCCTTTCCCATGTAAAACATGGAATTGTTGACGTGGCTAGCCACGTCTGGTTGGCCGCTTCAAATGGGATGCTGATCCCCCAACTGGCTATACATTGCTATGAACTTGACTATGAAACAATGAGTTTTTTCATCCCATTCGCCTGGATTTTTTTTCTTGGTTAAATCACCATTGTACTATGGTTTCGCAGTTTCGGGGGCCTCACATTGATGATTTGGTTCCTTGGCCTTTGTGTAGGCCCAGGAACTTGAGCGTGAGGCAAGGACCAGTGGGTGATTGAATATTTGAGGACTGGGCAGTGTCTGAAAATCAGCAGTGTCCAAAATCATTGTTGATTGGTTGGTACATACCCAGATGCTCCATGTATGGAATATTTACCAACATTTGCCCTAAAAATCACCCAAATGTAGGTAAATAATGGTAAATATACCATACATGGAGCAGATGGGATAGGTTACATAGGGGATTATAATTATCCAATATGAGCATCTCTAACTCTGTCACCTCCAAAGCCTCCAAATGTCAAGTACGGAAAACCCATTTTTTACGCATACTTTGAGGGTCAGGCTACACAAGATGATAGCACTAACAACAACAATGATCATAGATACCTTTCTCTCTATAAATCATATAAATCTATAAATACATCTTGTGTGTATTACCATCTATGTCACTGTATATTCATATATGCTGTGTAGATTCTGTGTAGAATATATATATTCACCGGTAGTCAAAAGTGGTTTGCTGGACAATTACCTACTTATATAGTTCGATTATTCACCTATAAATATCCATTTTCTATAGGGGATTTTCCAGCCAAGTTTGATTTCCAGAGGGCATGATATTTCAATCACGTTCAATCCAAAAAGAAACATCAGGAAATATAGCCACAATTAGCCATGTAGTCTATAGTTATAGCCTATAGTATAACATAGTATAACTAAACTTGGATTACCATTGGATGATCTTTTCCCGTGATATCCAAGATGGATCTTCCAGGCCGCCTTGCCGCGACGCCGCGGCCGCCTGCAGCCCATCAGCGGCCCGCCACCGGAGCGGAAAGCGGTCCAGGTGGCGCGGCCCAGGATGCCCTGAGGCGCCTCGAGGGTTGTGACTTTCTCTGCAAAAAAAAAACGGGGAAAACTCGGAGGATGTAACCAACCAAGGTTGGTGGTTTGGAACATGGCTTTGATTTTCCATTTCATTGAAATGGAATGTATTGGGATGTCATCCTTCCCGACGAACTCCATCATTTTTCAAGATGGTTATTGCACCACCAACCAAGTTATTATTAACCATCATTAACCATATATTAACCATTATTAACAGTACATTAACCACATTATAAAGAAAAGATGTGAATCTAATCAGTATATAATGGACATTCAACCTATGGGTGAATCATATGCACTTTTGGGTGGGATGTTATAGATTGTTACAGTACATCATGATTCGAAACATCCAAGTAACCCGATCTTTTGATGGTCATAGTCTTCCGCATGTTGAGATAAAACCTGAGGCGTGCTGTCAACCAGATGTACGAAGGTTTCTCGAACGGAAACCTGGTGGTCACTGGCAACACGGGGGGGGATGTCAAACATACCCTCTGGTAATTTAACATAGCTATGGAAAGATCCACCATTTTGAATGGGAAAATCCACTATTTCTATGGCCATTTTCAATAGCTTTTTGTAGGTTTACCAGGCCGGGTATGTGGACCGAAGTAGCAAAGATTGGGCTTTGATGATCCGACTCTCTAAACTTTGGGCCTAACCTTGGGTACATGGAAACCTCCATAAAAATCGAAACTTTCCCCTTACCATGTTTGATAACAGGAGGATATACCCATGAAAATTCCATGAAAAACCACCATTCAATTCCACATCCAAGTAAATCCCATTACTACATGCGCACGATTAGTTCAGCGCTTCTCGTCGGGAATCTCCGGCACCGCTAAAAATAGCGCACGGCCAAGCCGTTACGCAAAGTTGCAGCCGAGATGACGGCATGGGTCAATGGGTCAAGATTCAACAGTGGCCCATGTGGCCCAGGGTCGAAACTGAGTCGAAATGGCCCATGTTTGCAGGGGATGAACATCCAGAATAAACATCCATAAATCCGGATATGGCAACAAAATCCCTGACAATGAAGCTGGGCACTGGGCACATTCCCAAGTTTTCAAAACAGGGTCATATTGGAGGTCACCAGGTTGTTGGGCCTCAATCTTTCAGTGTCCACGGACTTGACCCATACCCATTCAAGTAGCGAAATCAGAATCATATCCCATATGCGAACCATGGTGCTGGAATATGCGCACCAACATTTGCCCGAACAAAATCATCCAGTCATGTAGGTAAATATAACAGCACCATGGTTCGCATATGGGTATTGTACAAAGCTCTTGAGTTGTAGCAATCCAAGATCTGGATTGTCAAGTAGGAGTGCCCAGCTCCCTCGGCTCTTGCTGGGCTTGTGCAGTTTGGCGCAAGCTCACAATCGCTGAAGGCTCAAAATGCGCAAAGTAATGGGATCTTTGTGCGATTGATTTTCTTTGGATGAATTGCACGATAAATCATTAGATTTCTGATTGATGATATCAAAAAGATTCAAAAAGCAAATTCTGAATTCTCCATCACTGAAATGCTTCTTTCAGACTTCACTGGATATTTCAGGATTGGTTGAAACCAAAGACTCGAAAGTTTATTGATGCTAACCCCTCCAATTGAATCGGCCTTTTCTACTTTTCTAGACGTTTTGCTAATCATTCAATTCAAAATCATCGCCAAAATCTAGGGCTACGATACGATGCAAAAACGTGAGGATTTCAGGCTGGTTAACCTCCCCTGGGTGAATCGTTTCACCCAAGCGTCGCCGATATCCAGAGTACTTCCAAAGTTATTGTCACTGGTTGGTGGTTTGGAACATTTTTTATTTTTCCATATATTGGGAATAATCACCCCAACTGACTAATATTTTTCAGAGGGGTTGAAACCACCAACTGGAATTACTTTGGAAAAAAGATCATATGTTCAATGTTGTTCAATCTTTCCAGAGTTATTTCATGTTGCTTTCACCAACAGAAGTAACAGAAGCCTATCATTCCGGGGCCCTGCAGGCCCCTAGGCCCTAGGATTCCTAAGGGACGTTTCCTAAGGGGTACCCTAAGGCCCTACAACATCCTGCAGGCCCTACAACATCCTAAGGGGTACCCCCAAAATGGATGGTTTTTAAGGGAAAATCCGATCTAGAAATGGGGTACCCCCATTTCAGGAAACCTCCATTTTAAGCAACATCTTTGCAGCATTTCATGTTGCAGCCATGTGTTGTGGAATATTCCCAATTAGCCTATTGTATCCTATTGTCATATTGAAGGTAACCAGGTCTAAATTCCAGGTAGGTGGGTCTCAAAAGGTCCAAATAACATTTTCCGTAGGTTATATACATATATATATATATGGATATATTTGGGCTACTTGACACTATGATATACTATGATATACTATGCACATCTAGGGACTCGTAGAATCCCGTCCACAAAATCAGACTGATCTGACATGTGAACCATGTGTTGATATGTGTTGCCAACGTCCATGGCTCAACAACAGAATGCCAGGCTAGGCAAAGACAACATTGCCAACAAGACTACATATTCAATCATATTCATAGATACAACCAGTTTCTCAAGTTGATGGTTTAACCTACCAACACAACTACTAGCAATTCATTGCTCTGACCCCGAAGTGCATCCCGGGGACCCGTGCGCATGCTGTTTCCCATGGATTCAGGGGCTCAGCCAATGGCTGCGCAGGACGAGGACGTCGAAAAAAATCCACCGAGGAAATGGATTGAGTCATGGGTAAAAAGAAGGGATACCCCAAAATGAGATGGGTTAAATGCCACAATGATATATATATATATATATACATATGTGTTATATCTATATAAATATATATGTTATATATATATATGTTCTGTATATATATATATATGTTATATATGTTATATATATGTTATATATATATATGTTATATATATATATGTTATATCTATATATGTTATATATATATGTTATGTATATATATATGTTATATGTATATGAATATGTATAATATATATATATATGTATATACATGGCTTCACACCCTTGATTTTTTGGTCTGAATGCAACGACTTTTGGATGTACTGCTTGTTAGCGATGAAAAAACACATCCAACAATTCTTGGGCACAACAATCAGCTAGTGAAATCGCCACCCATGGTTTGATCTTGACATGAAGCTGGTCAAGTGCCGCAGGGCGTCGATGTTTTGGCAGCTGCCCGCGGGCCCGGGGGAGTGAACATGGACTATCCCTGAACTTAGCATATGAATCCTGAAATACAAAGCCCTATAGGATGAATAGTAACCCCACAAGATAGAAAACACAATTTACCATATGGTTGAATGCGAATTTTTGCATCTATCTTTTGGTGGCTGGTTTAATGGATTATAACTCACCTATTTGGGGGGGTGCTACAAGTGGATGGTGCTGGTTGCGCTCTGGAACTTGCTAAGAGTGGCCTTGAAGCATGGATTAAGCAGTGATTGCAACCACTTATTGCAGTTGCTTTCTTACTGTAACATGCAAAAATATGTTTTCATTTTTACATGTCAAGGATCGCAGTTGCTTTCTTTTTTACATGTTTTTGTCAGCTGGAAACAAATTTGTCAGTCTTTGTGAAGTTCTTTTTTAATTTCCGGGAAGTTCAGTGAAATCTAACCCTGCTGTGAGGTTGTGACCGGGAGTGCAGAAAACACAGCCAGTACAAATTGTTGGATGAGCAGTGACCAAAGCCCCTATTGATTAGAATAGGGAGGTCTACTGGGTAGTTTAACGGAGATTATGATTATCATCCAGTAGGTAATGATACTAGAATATAGTAGATGAAAGGGTGGTTTATTACAATATCATTATTTCTATGATCATCATACATTATCATTATTATATTGTGATAATTATGATAATTATATTATATTATGAACCCCCTATAGTATTATTTCTGTTGGGTTATTCTAGTGGATTTAGCCATTCAAAATGGTGATTTTCCATAGCATCATACTGTAGCAAACTGTTAGCTTACCAGAGTCAGAGGGTATATTTTTTGATAACCAATTGTGATATTTTACTGTACATACATAAATATATTTAGATAATTTATTATAGTTATATACAGTTAATCTTTATTATCAATTATAGATACTGTTGATAGTAATATCAGATTATACAGTTAGTTTTTTTAACTGTTACATACAGTCAATCATTATTATACTATATATAGTTAGTCTATTTTAATATATGCTATAGTAATAGATCATCTATTATATAGTTTCATAAAGATTATAAAGTTTAAACAAAAAAGATGAAGTACTATATGCTATATTACAAAGTATCATACAGTGTATATATATACTATAATATAGTTAATCTTTAATTATAGGGAGGGGACTGTTGTGAGCGGCAGAAAATTTACTTAAATTAATTGCATTATTTTTTGCAAATCCTTCTGATCCAGATATGAACAGGTTGCACTTTAAGTACATACTTGTATCTGTCACCCAACTATGTGCTACTTTTCACCCAACTACGTGCTCAAAATTGCCATAAATCAAGAAAGGCAGGTTTTTATTCAGAATTTATTGGACATCTAGTTCCATGCAATTCCCATGCAAAATCTTATTAAATTCATATTATATTTCTTGTTTAAGAGTCTCCTTGTGAAATATGGTGTTCTTATTGAAAGCAATTAAGTAAATACATCAGAGTCAAAGAGCCATAAATGATCATAAATGTAAATACACACAATTCAGTAATAAGCATATTGAACCGTATGTGCATCTTATATAATATCCTTGAAATAGTTTCATGAATCCTTCCAGTATCCCATGCAAAATATAACTTTTTTTTTTCTAAAAGATGCAGGGCATCCCTAAAGATGTACAGCCTTCCATTTAGGGGTAAACATGTGTCTATAACATGTAGCATGAATTTAAGATAGTGCATTCCTGTTCTAAACATTGAAGTATCCCCAGCTTATAAAGAAGCATTTTTCATTAAATTGTATTTTTCCTTTGAAAAAGTACAATGTTTTTTTCAACAAGCAACACCTCTACAATTATGAAGAAATCCTCCAAAAACTAAAAGATGCAGCATTCGTTTCTGAAAAAGCGAAATCTTCTTCCACATGATATCCCTTCAATTAGGCAATATTCCTGCGCCATATGTAGCATGCTTTTCGATTCACAACCATCCCTTTAATATGTGCAATTCATGTCAAAAGTGCAATGCCCAATGCATCAACACTATAGTCCTTGAACATCACGTCAAATGACTATGTTGAAGTACCCCACCATAAGACAATATAGTATCCTTTTCAAGAAGCCATGTTCCTGCAAAAGTAAAAATAATTGTCTTCACACGTGTAGTATTCATGTTGAAAAGGTTCAGTTTTCGTTTGTTGTTCCTTAAGAATCAGGTCTTTCTCTAAAGAAACTAGTTTCTGTATTCAATATGAAAGAGTTGTGCACTCTTCTTAATCAAGTGATTCCATCATTTATGCACCAAGGGGCAACCATATTATTTCAGAAAGAGTGCTGCATGTGTAAAAGGATTACATGTTGGAATAAATTTCCATTGTCTTAAGAGAATATTGCATCTCCCTCAAGGAGCTGATAGCTTTTAAAGAAAAACAACGCTTTCCACATTTTTTCAAGGAATATCATACTCTTTTGATTAAAGGAACACTATAAACACAAAATAATTCCATCTTGACATTTGGAATTATGTCTTGATGTCTGAGGAAATCTTGCACCCTTTTCAAAGAGATGATGCACTTTCTTGAAGGATTATATTCCAGATAGTTATACATGTTATAAACATTCACTTCAAAGAATGCCATGATCACAAAAGAACACCATGGTATATATATATGTGTTTGCGTGCATTTATATATATATATATAAGTGGACCTTAATTTGAAATGGTGTTGGAACCTGCTAGCAGAAGGCGCCATACTTTTATGAAATTGTATACGCATTGAAGGTCTATTTCAGACCAGTACTGCACTCTTTGCAAAGATATTACAATCTTTCAAAGGGAATGCACAAAGTCAGGCCACACTTTCTGTAAGGAATATCACCTTCTTTGAAAAATAAGACTTGGGATCACAGATGTTGGAATATTGTATGCAAAAAAATGCCAAACCCATGTCCTAAGTGCACTTTGTCTGCTTTATTTTGTTTCAATTGTTGCGGCATTGTTTTTGAACAGTGCCAAATTCTGCAGAAAACTAGGTGGAAATAGATGAACTACAAAATTGCCCTCAACCCATGCCCAAGTCTCCGAGCATCTGATTTTCCAAATTTGGAGACAAGAAGGCCGGAACTAGCCGGAGTCATGATGTAGGACGTTACGAATCCAGATTAATTAATCAGGATCATACCAAAACCTCGAGAAAACCGAACAAACATGACAGGGCAAGACCGGACACAGACGCAGAAGCAGACAAGCAGGCCCGAACTAAGAGCCGGAGTCAAGCGAAAAGCCAGGGTTGTGATGTATGATGTTATGCCAGTGATTAATCAGGATCAATCCAGATTAATCATGATTAATCTAGAACAGAAAACAGAAAAATAGCAAAAAAACAAAGATTTGGCAACTAGTCTAGAGGTCAGAGTAGTTGTGGAAACATTGTTTTTTGTTTTTTTTGGTTCTAGATTAATCATGATTAATCTGGATTAATCTGTGCAGTCAATGCAGAGAAGTGAAGGCAGATGTTGGAAACAGATGTGTGTAATTGGACAAATGTAGGGCAGATGTAGGCAGATGACTGATGTAGTGTAATTACGTGGTGCCATGACATGTGTCAGAAACGATTCTTGTGAGGGCAAGCAGTAGGAAATTATTCTGATGAAACTTCTCTTCCCCAAAACTTGTGAATTCTGCCGCTCACAACAGTCCTTTCCGTAATTATACTATAATAACTAGAGTTACTACTACAATAGACTATACACTATAGTATTATAATATATAGATTATCTATATATACACAATTAGTTACTACTATAATAACTATAGTTACTATTACTATCTTTATTATCCTATATATAATCGAAGGAAGTTTAGAAGTCAAACTTCCGACAATATGGACAGATGAAAAGCAGAGTAGGGAAGAGGCAGAGAGAAGAGAAAGATTAGAAGAGATAAGAGTAGAAGAGACAGAGTAAGATGCGCGAAAACGTAGGAAAGTCGCGAATCACTGTGTTTTTCCAATGATTTGAGGCTCCGGAGGGTCGAAAAGTAGGCTCGCTAAAGCGGCGGGTGCAGAGCCAGCTGGCCAGATGAGAGATGAAAAATTGCACGCAGTTGTGGCGCGAAGCACATTTTCAAGTCAAAATGTACAAAGCACACCAGGTCCGGACCACTTTCGGCAGTTGAGATGCCGAAAAAGTGCACGCCGTTGTGGCGCGAAGCACATTTCGAAGTCAAAATGTACAAAACACACCAGGTCCGGACCACTTTTGGAAGTTGTGATGTCGAAAAAGTGCACGCCGTTGTGGCGCGAAGCACATTTTCAAGTCAACATGTACAAAACACACCACGTTCGGACCACTTTTGGAGGTTCAGATGTCGAAAAAGTGCACGCCGTTGTTGCGCGAAGCACATTTTCAAGTCAAAATGTACAAAGCACACCACGTTCGGACCACTTTTGGAGGCTCAGATGTCGAAAAAGTGCATGCCGTTGTGGCGCGAAGCACATTTCGAAGTCAAAACGTTCAAAACACTAGGGGTACGGACCACTTTTGGAGGTTCAGATGTCGCTTCGCTTCACGACACTACACTAGATTACACTACACTACACTCCACTACACTACATTACACTACATTACACTACACTACACTCCAGTACACTACATTACACTACACTACACTCCAGTACACTCCACTACACTGAATGACACTACACCACACTACATTACACTACACTACGCTCCACTACGCTCCACTACACTACACTACACTACACTACACTACACTACACTACACTACACTACACTACACTACACTACACTACACTACACTACACTACACTACACTACACTACACTACACTACACTACACTACACTACATCACATTACACTACACTACAGTACACTCCACTACACTTCATTACACTATACTACACTGTCTTCCACTACACTCCATTACACTACAACTACAACTACACTCCACTACCCTCCACTACACTCCACTACACTAAATTACGCTACACTATATACACTACATTACACTACAGTACACTACACAACATTCCGCCACACTCCACTACACCACACTACATTACACTACACTACATTACACTGAATGACACTGCACCACAGATAGACAGGTAGGCGGCTAGATAGATAGACAGATAGACAGCTAGACAGATAGACAGATGAAAGGGAGAGATAGATAGATAGATGGATAGATGGATAGATAGATAGATAGATAGATAAATAGATAGATAGATAGATAGATAGACACATAGATAGATAGATAGATAGACACATAGATAGGTAGATAGATAGATAGATAGATAGGTATTAGCTGAAAGAGAGAGAGAGAGGCCAGCTGGGTAGATGAGATAGATAGATAGATAGATAGATAGATAGATAGATGGCTAGATAGATAGATAGATGGCTAGACAGATAGATAGATAGATAGATACATAGATCGATACATAGATCGATACATAGAGAGATAGAAAGAAAGATAGATAGATAGATAGATAGACAGATAGATAGATAGACAGACAGACAGATAGATACATAGATAGATGGACAGACAGACAGATAGATAAATAGTCAGAGAGACAGCTAGAGAAATAGGTGGAGTCAGTGGCTTCGCTCTGCCATCCGTGATTCACAACAACCAACCTCTCCTATAGGTTTCCTATTTTTGAAACTTCCGCCACTGCCTTGTGCGGTACTACTGGTATATTCTATTACTATTAGTTATCTTTATTATTCGATTAATTAACTATAGTTACTATTACTATTAATATAGCCATAGTACTCCGCAGGTGTGTTCACCTGCGTGGATCACAACCTCAAGGCGCAGCTCAAATTGGGTTCGGAGCCTCGAGTCGTCCGGTTGCCGAGGTCGTTACCACAACGGGATGGCTACGTTGAAGGTGGATGGCTACGAAATCCACGAAGTAAATGGAGGAAAATGACGGAAAATGATGGAAAATGGAAGTTTATAGCTGGGAAAATCATCGAACTGAATGATGATCCAGTGAAAATCATATGATTTTGAACTTGGATTTCTATATGAAACACTGTAAATAATGGGATTAGGACAGGATGTTTACCATCTACTAACTGTTGCAGGATTTCGCAACCATCCACAATATCATGTAACAGTCAGTATTTGGAGGATCATCCCACTCATTCAACTAACAACAATGAGTAGTTCTTATCATGTAACAGTCAGTATTCCATGTATCTGGGGTGAGTTCCCGCAGTTATACATGGGATATTGCACGAATCGGGGACTTGCTAACTAGGCTGACCGGGTCCCCGGGTCACCAGTTACTAAGTTGGATGACCCTCGAGTCGTAGAGGTTTCTATTCGAAAACCGCAACTAACATTGCCCAGTGTTTACTGTGTGGAGGTTAGGTCTGATATTAATCTTATATATATATGTCAATATATTATGTGTATTTAAATTTATATTGTAACATAGATGACTACATAACGTCTACATGTTTCTTTTAATAATGCGTCATGTATGATATATCATCGTAAATCTTGAAAACAAAATCATAAACTCAGCGTAATTTGCTTATCATCAGTCCGGCATACCAGTGGGAATGACTGATGATACTCCTGCAAGCTAGGACAAGGGGTGTTCCGAATATGTTGTGACTGGGAAAATCTGCTACAAATGGCGGTGATTTTCTGTTGCCAGGTTTGATTATCGGAGCCTTGAATGGCTGACATTGGGAAAAAAACAACAGATAGACCTCTCGGAAATGGCCTCTCGTGTTTGGGCGGAAACTGGCCATAAGACTTGTTGACCAGTTGGTGACTCCAATTCTTGCACCTAGTTTTTAGATCAACTAGAGTTACGGCATATCCATAGTTTCTTTATGTTTCTTTGATGTATATATTGATTGCTGTTTGCAATAGATCGGCAAAACACACCATAAATTTCATCATGTTCCACATGTTTTTCCCCGAGGTTTAGGTCTATCATGGTCTACTTTATTGCAGCCAAAAAAACCCATCAGAACTTCAACCAACTTTGCCGGTCCTGCTGGGTTCACATAGAAATCCTGCACCAGTTGATAGGTGGTAAACATCCCATTATTTTGTTGGGGGTTTCAACCAGCTTGTGCAGGATTTCTTAACCATCCACAGTATGTTCGGATAAATATATCCATATAAATATTTTATACTATAGTATACTATAGTCTTATACACATATATCCTAATCAATATTTATTATCCAGTTACCCTCCTTTAACATAGACTTAGAACATTATCGCATAAACTGTAGAAATACATATCCATACATATCCCGTCATATCATGTCATATGCCGACAGTTATGGCCCTTGAGACTTATACAATAAAAGGCTTTCGAATGATATACAACCAACTAGTTACGCGAGTTATGCGTCCATGCGTAACTGTTACTGTTAAGGGCGATGCATGCATTGGTTCAACGCGAATTTGAGGACCCTAAAACAGAGGTACTGTACCATATAAAACCATATTTAGGGGCTATAATCCCCTTGCATGGCCCTCAGGTCAATAATATGCTAGGTCTAGGTGCCTCCAATAAATCAGTTCCTGTTGCATGGCCAATGATTGGTATCAACTTCTCCTGCGCCGCGTGGGATTTCTTTCGTGGTTCAAAGCTCTTGGGCTTCGCGAAACACCTCCGGGTTCGCGAGCATCGCGCGCCGTTCAAGGCGCTTTTGACCCGTGTTTCGGGTGGTCAACGTTGCAGCAGCCAATGTGTTGGTATACAGTTTGTAGTCATCCCAAAAAAAGATGGAGAAGTCCACTCCCACTAAATTAGTGATGAATCACTTTTCTATCATTTTCTATCTATATATGGGGATTGCTATAGGTTGTGACTCGACTTGTACATTTTCTACACCCCTGAAATCGGAAACCTGGACTGGTCCAAGGTCAAGAGTATCATTTAAGGGGACCCGTAGTCATAGTCACTCAACGTTGATTCTGAAAGATACACGGCCTGGTAAACATACAAAAAAGTGATGGGAAAATCACAATTTTTAATGTGACAATCAACTATAATAGTTAACATAGCCATGGAAAATCCCTTATAATTGGAGATTTTAATGGGGAATCCACTATTTCTATGGCAATTTTCAATAGCAAACTGTTAAATTACCAGAGGGTACATAGGATGATTTTAGCATATGCCATATCTGGCAGACTCGGCTTGATGGGCAGATCCACAGTAAACAATCTCCATTTTGTGGTTTATCATTGTGTATATTCCAAAACAAACAAATCTAGATATCATGTATACTAAACCATGATATTCGTGATATCTGGGGTATCCAACAAATTATATGTTCGTAATCACTATCGTTCTGGGGTATCTATGTGGGGCTCTGTGCCTTCTGCCTTCTGTTTCATCCTAGGTTTTGATTATCCCCCAATTTACGGTCATTTGAAAACCAGAATTACAGTATAAACACCCAATTTACTGTAGAAAGTAGAGGAAAATCTATGAAAATCTAGGATGGGTACAAACTTTCATAGATTTTCATAGTATCTAATTCATCATTGGTTTTAACTTTCATATATATATAGTATACAATTCATCACATTGGTTTTGGGGAAACTCCTCCAAGCAATAGCCAGGGTTGATGAATCCTTTGAAAATTACCCAATGACTGCTGGTTGGTGGTTTGGAACATGAATCTTGTTTTTCCATTCAGTTGGGAATGTCATCATCCCAAGTGACGGTAGGTATACCACCAACCAGTATATCTATATATATATATATCCCAGATGCTCCATGTATGGAATATTTACCAACATTTGCCCTAAAAATCACCCACATGTAGGTAAATATACCATAATTACATGGAGCATCTGGGTATATATATATATCTATCTACCCAGTTAATGGGTTCATAAACCAACTGGCTTTCATATTTTTCAGAGGGGTTCAAACCACCAACCAGAACTTGACCCAGGGCCCCAGTTGCGAGCGACTTCCCGCTGCTAGGTGACTCTAATTTTGACCTACTGTGTGGCTCCCGGTTCTGCCTTGATGAATTTGGAGGTAGCAATGGAGGATACCCTCTGGTTATGTCAAAATAGCTATTGAACATTGTCATTTATAGTTGATTGACCCATTAATAGCATGGTGATTTTCCATAGTTATGTAAACGTTTACCAGAGGGTAGCACCAAGAAGCCAAGGTGGTGCCCCCCAGTGATGGAACGTTGGTTGAACCATAGAAATAATATATAATATAGTTACATCACCAAGAAAAACCATAGTGATTGGAGTTATAAACGCACCAACTTAGCTAAACATGGGGCACCAAACTTATAGCAACATCTAGCAACCATGTGTAGAATTATTGGAAAGCAGCCAAGCAATTCCATGGTTAACTATACGATTGGCGGCTTCACATACCAAACAGCACTTTTCCTAATTGTTGGACAAAGATCATTTAGATCCATGAATTACTGCAGCATCGGTCAGGTTCTTGTCAGAATGGGGTGAAGCAGTTTAGTAGTTCCCTTTCCAGGAGTATATGTGGTTCAGAAAATGCTCCCACCACACAAATGGGTTTGCTTGAAAATAAGCTATCCCAAATTTTCATGGTGAAACATCATTTTCCCAACAGGAATTTCATCGCGGTGCCCCATTAAAAAAAAGGTCCGCTCGCCACAAACCCACGTGGCGAGTGGGAGATGTTCCGTTGCCATGATCAGACCAGTGGGCGCCCCCAATATCATGACCATTGTTGATGCTTAATCTATGTTAATCTTCATCAATCCCGTTAATAAGCCCTATTTTTCGTCCGTAGGATTTTACTATGTTCTACTTTCTTGTCCGGTGCCACAAGCTGGGCATCAAGCTTGGGAGCACGATCTGAGGCTCCCAAGCTTGATACCTACAGTATACGTTGGGATGAAAAATCCACCGACAAACATGGGGGGGTCACATGCTGGAGATATCCCACGTAGCAAAGTCTTGGATTATGTTACATTGATGACATTCTGGTTGGTGGTTTGCAACATGAATTTTACTTTTTCATAATTTGGGAATAATAATCCAAACTGACTTTCATATTTTTCAGAGGGGTTGAAACCACCAACCAGCATTGATGCTGGGCAAATTGTAACGACCAAAGCCTGTTCTCCCGAGCCCTGGAATCATGCTTTAGATTTAGGGAATCCCAAAATTTGCCAACATTTCAGGTTAGTGAATTATAGTTATTTACCCTTAATATGTTGAACCATCAGATACTAAAAATATTATTATACTCTAAAATATTATATCTGAGTTATCTTAATATGTTGAACCATCAGATATCTCTGATAGGGATATGACATCATGATATTTCTCGAAGTAGTCGATGATCCAGCGGATCCTGAAGAGGGTCAACAGGGTCAACACAAAACACGCGGAGTGTCCGTACGCATGATAGCTAAGCGATGTCAGAATTATAGTGGATAATACATGATATATATATAGTACACTTACATTCTGATACTAGATTAAGATATGCGATGTCAGAATAGTGGATAATATATTACCCAGATGCTCCATGTATGGAATATTTACATGTGGGCCGTGCAATGGTGTAAATGTAGGTAAATATGCCATACATGGAGCATCTGGGTTATGATATATTATGTATATATACCAATGTGGTAAATAAAGCCAATAGTAATCTATCCCCATTTTACGACCATAGATGGGTGGTACAAACAATCCCCACATGGTAGCTTCATTCTTGGGTTTACCATCCCTGCCAGATGCATCACCGCAGCGCTTTGCTCATGGTGTTTTGTAGAAATCTCGACCGTTGCATCAACGCTTAAAGTTACGTTTTGGCCAACGCAACAGTAACGGACCATGGAATCAAAGTGGTTACAGCTGCTAGAGGGATCATATACATCCACCTGGTGATCCTGGTGATCGTGGTTCCATCCGAGCTTTTTTGCGACGGGATGACCAAAAATGATGAGTATTTGACATTGTCTTTTGAAACATGCCAACTAAGCAACCAAACAAACAACCAACCAACCAACCAGCCAACCAACCAACCAACCAGTGGACGGGACACCAGGCCTTCTTATCCCTGGCAACCCTTATTTCTCGCTGCGACACCATGCCATGGAACACCGGGGCTTTATTGTTGGTGATTTCAGTGCCTTGTTCCTTTGTTCCTGCCGGCATTTTGTTGGGATGATCCTTCAAAGCAAATAGATTTCACATCTATGAGATTATAACCACTATACATACTATAGGGACATCTCTGTTGTTGTGGGTTACAAGACCTTACTGTCACACATAGAGAAATAATTGCTCATAGCTTCAGGATCATTTTTTTGGCGGCGCTGAAGCGTCTGTTCCACAAGGACTGATTTGCCATGTCTAGCGTCCTCTTAAGTACTGTCGGCCATTTTTGTGGATAAGTTGAGGGACGAGGAAAATCACATATACATATACTGTTCATATACGTATTATGATTGTTATGGAGTCATGAAGATTTCTACTGGCTATTGAACTGTTCTTTTTTGCCGTATCGCACGGTGGAACGGTGTCCTTAACCATGGCTGGATGTTGATCAAAGTGGAGGTTCCAAGCTGGGAGAATGAAGGAAAATGAGATATTTTAAGTGGTTGATTTTCCACGTTTTTTTTCCCAGGAATAGTACTTAAACGGTGACAACCTCACCCCGGGCTAGCAGAAGGTGGAGTCCCGCAGGGGATTTCTTCCCAGCACTGCCGAAAAAACTCCCCAGGGTCTCAAAAATGGATGGTCATAACTCTACTGGTTGGTGCTTTGGAACATGAACTTTATGACTTTCCATATATTGGGAAAAATGATCCCAATTGACTAATATTTTTCAGAGGGGTTGAAACCACCAACCAGGTCATGGGCTTGTCTGAAAATATGGTACACGAAAAGCCATAACTCACAAATTTCCTTACTAAAGATACACCAATATAGATTTTAGAACTTTTTGCAAACAGTGATAAATCATGATAAAACTGTTTATAAATAGGAAAGCTGGGATGATGATCGTTTCCTTCGAACTGGGGTTACAAGTTGCAATCTACATCAATCTGTTGCTCCAAACTTTACACAGACCCCCAATTCAATGGGTTTCCGAAACTGGGAAACACAACGTCCATAGAAATCACTATTTTTGCCCCACCTGACAGGTGGGGTCTCTAGATTTTAACAAAGGTGCAACTCCTTCTCACGTCTTCTTCTTCTTCTTCTCCCTTCTCCTCCTCAGCCAGATTGTCGTCTTCCTCTGCCAACTCCGGATGCAGTGGGCTATGCCGGGACCGGAACTCCATATCGCAAGCCCAGGATGCTGTGGAGTGCGCCTGGATGTGAACTCGTGCCAGAGAGAATGCCTGCTGGAATGTCAGAATAAATTCGAGATAGAATGCCAGAATGAATGCCGAATGTTAGAATAGATGCCAAAGTTAATGCCTGAAAAGATGCCAGGTAGAATGCCAGAAGACATGCCAGAAAGACGGTCAGAATGGATGCCAGATAGAATGCCAAAATAGATGCCAGAATGAATGTCAGAATAGATGCCAGATAGAATGCCAGAATAGATGCCAGAAAGAATGTCAGAATAGATGCCAGATAGAATGTCAGAGAATATGCCAGAAAGAGTGTCATATAAAATGTCAGAATCTATTTGAATATATGAATATGTAATTATGCTTATGTATTTATGCTATACAAACTTCCAGATGGCATGTCAGAAACTATGTCAGAATGGTGTGCCAGGGTTGGGATCACACAAAGAAAGTAATTTTGCGGAAAGAAACAAACGCTCTACTGAACATTACACGACCATTTCCTCTCACTGCAGTGCCCCCCAATTATGTTTGTTGGTTTAAGTTCTCCCATCTGGCTCCGAGATATCTTCGCGAAATCTACAATGTGAGGCCCCCCAGTGATGTTAGTTGGTTTAGATTCGCCCCAGTAACTAGTTCGTTACTTGTGTACCATAAACCATAGTGAAATTGGAGTTATTTGCACCAACTTAGCTATCGAACGGGGGCCTCACATTGTAGGCAAGTTTGTCTTGTACAATCAACCTGCCGTTGCCAGTTGGGGTCATCAGAAATGAGCTACAGATCCTCATCTCTGGTGCTTTTGTTTGCCAATTTTGAACGGTTGAATCTCCATGTTTGTTGAATTGATGGGGATGTTATGGGGATTTTATGGGGATTTTATGGTTAAATAGCATGTTATATCACCATAAAATCACCATAAATCCCCAATATCACCATTAAATGATGTGTTTCACATCCCCATATTTAAACGGCTACCACCGTTTGTTCACATCGACCAGAATCGCCCTCGGGACCGTCGCACAGGTCTTGGTGGTGTGGATCGTGGTACTGACGCGCGAAAATCTCATTGCAGGTGCCGCCGGCCAGTGATCGGTGCGACCGTCGTTTTTTTCTGGAGATGTGATGATTTCATTTGAGTGGTGGGTTCCTAAAATGGGTGGTTTATAATTCCTACAAGGTGATGCCCCCAAGTGATGTTAGTTGGTTTAGATTCGCCCCAGTAACTATAGTTACAAGGTATTATAAGCACCATAAACCATAGTTATTGAAGTTATAAACCAACTTATTAAAGTGGATGATTTAGGGGGTGCCAGCATTTTAGGAAATCACCATTGATTGGAGGTGCCTGCTGTATACAAAGCCTATTTTTGAGGGCTATTCCCAGGGATGTGTTGATTCGATATCCGATAACTTCAACGCTGAACGTAATCTTCCAGCTCCCTATTTGCCGGGTCGATGTTAGTTTAGGGGACGATATTTTAACCATGACCATACAATAGGGGTTTTAACTAGATCAAATAATTGGCAATCAAAGGGATTTTGCATCGACCATAACCAAGCATTTCTATGTAGATTAATTACTACTCCACAGAAACATAGTTAGTTATGTTACTTGATATCTGTATTCCATTGAAATTGTGGGGGATACCCTATAGTGGCTATTTTGAGTAAGAAAGATATAATAAAAAAAGACCATCCCCCGACCTCTTTTTTTGGCTTCCTCAGATTGACTGCGACAGCCATGTGAGAAGTATTGTTGGGATGATTTCAATCCTCCCAGCCAGTTAGGGTTTAAGTTTCCCAGATGATACTTTGTTTCCTATTGAATTGATGCCCGATGCAAACAACTATGAGCCTTCAGGCTCTCTGAGTGAAGAATATGCGTGTTTTGTTTGGTTGCTTTCTCCTACGTAAATTACTGTTACATCTTCCATTCTGCCTCATTTTTTTCTTGTTCATGGCTGCATATTATCTTCTGTTTCTTTATACTTGTCGTGTTCCATTCGTACTTAGGGAAATCTGGCCTATCAGGTAGGGGTGGGTTGGAATCACAACGCCATCTCCCTGGAAGGCGCTGGAGAAGATTTCCCAGCAGATTCAATCAGGTGTACGGAACAATTCTATTCAAATGAATGAAATCATCCAATACCAGTATTCCCATCCCCCTAAAATTGATACCTTCCCAGTCCGAAACCATGGCTTAGCGTTGGATCTGTTCACTTTCGTGTCCCAAATGGATTGTATTCAATATCATGTTGGCTATGTATATATATATACTGTATATATAAATGAGTATACATGCAACTAGACCTCCATGTCAGGATTATGACAGTCTGAAAGTCTGTTAAACCACCTATTTTGATCGTGAAATCACAATCTTTGCTGGTTGAAACAGTGGAACCACCCAAAGCCAGGTTGTAGCCAGTTGCATTTACATCAATATGACGGCAAGGTGGGGCCGTGGGGTGCCCCCCATTTTGTGCTCGTTGTTGGTTCTGTTGTTTTACTTAAGTCTTACCGTTAGTGAATAACGCATCAGATTGAGTTTATATGGATATCTGGTTGGTGGTTTGGACGATTTTTTATGTTTCCAATCAGTTGGGAATAATCATCCCAACTGACTAACTCCATCAATTTTACAGAGGGGTAGGTATACCACCAACCAGATATATATATAGTTATAATATGTTATGATCCCATCATATAACCATATATAACCACTATTGTTGGTATGACATAACCACTATTTTCAGAGGGGTAGGTTGAACCTCAACCACCAACCAGGTATTTGTTCAGCGGGGATGCCATATCAGACCACCAAATCATCCTGATTTTCAGATATTTGTGCTTCTGCAATCGCTTCGCTTTTTAAGTGTTCTGAACATTTTTATGTCAGATGGCTGAAATGCCTAGAAGTTGGTTTATAATTCCGTCTAGCCTCTGGTAAATGTTTACATAACTATTGAAAATGGCCATTTATAGTGAGTTTTCCCATTAAAAATGATGATTTTCCATAGTTATGTTACTTTACCAGAGGGTAGCTAGAGCTATAACTACCACAAGACCGCAAGGTGAACTGGTCAACCTAAACTGACTTTGCTAACTAACTATGGGGCCCGTAACCATGACGTACCGTAAGCGTACGTCTCAGATTTCCGGTTCCAACATGTTGATGCTCAACCTGGGAGTCGCATCCCCAGATTCTGTTGGTTTGGCACTATTTTAGCAGTAATTTAGCAAGTACCCGGCCTGGTAAACCTACAAAAAGCTATTGAAAGTGGCGATTTAAAGTGAGTTTTCCCATTAAATTATCTGGTTATTTAACATAGCCATGGAAAATGATGGCCCATAGAAATCGATGGTTTACCTATTAAAAATGGTGATTTTCCATGGCTATGTTAGTCATAACCAGAGGGTCTTTTTGCACCAGACACATCCAAGCCATTTCTGCTCATTCCGCACATCTGTTTCTTGCTAATTCAACCCTAGCTTGAAGAACGGCTTGTTCGCCTTCTTGTATGTTAAATCTATAAAATTACTTTACTTCGAGTTATCCCCACCATGACATCTATACGTTTTGTTACTGGCAAATCTTCTGGCAACTCTGAGAAAATCTAACAACCCTCACCTGGCAGGTGGGGAATAATGAAATATCAAATCTTCCAAGTATGGGAGGTTTAATCTCATATCTATTGTAGTTACCCCAAAAAGAATCAAAAAGATGGAATTTGGTAAAAGCCATCTAAACCCATCTAAACCCTTAAATTGTGATTGACTGTTCCATCTGAACCCATCTAACGATAGATATTAAATTATCTACCATGAATCATAGCATCTCAAATCCCACATGTTTAAGTATCACTAAAGTAATATACAATTACTATAGGTATTATTCCTTACTGTGATTAAACATCATATATATATATATAGTGCACAAACATGATGTGGATAATTTCATTGGATTACTATAGGTTTCCGATCGTTTTAACATCTATAGTAATATTATGTGTTACAATCTACTATATATAATAGTAAATACATAGTTGAAATAACATGATAGCAACGTATATAATCTATAGGCTGCTCAATCGTTTTATTATATGTTGATATATATATATATATTTACATAGTGATAATAGTTTATCCGGCTTATATACATATAGTTAATATATGTTCTCTTTTTCTAAACTCATCTTTATGATCTATTACCCTTTGGCAATTTAGCATAGCTAGTAAACATGGCCATGTATCGATGATTTACCAATTAACCATAGTGATTTTCCATAACTATGTTAGTTTACCAGAGGGTATAATATATATATATATACATATATATATATTATAACCCATTATGATTTTATACTTGTATAGATAATCTATTATGGTTATGTACGCTTAAAATTTATGATCTATTATAATATATACTACTTAGATGGGCCATGGGATTAGCGATTCGTGGTTAGTAACTGGGTTATAACCCATTATATCCCAAGTACAATCCATTTATTAATTAGTTAGCTAACTCCATGGCCCATCTAAGTACTGTGGATGGCTACGACAGCCACGAAGGAAATGGATGAAAATGATGGATAATGGAGGTTGATAGCTGGGAAAATGATGGAACATGATATCAAGATATCTATTATAATGATCTTATACTCTGCATATATATATAGATTGATAATCTATTAAATCTATTATAGTTATAGACACTTAATCTTTATTATCATAGTATTATATATATATATTAAACATATACTGTGTATTTACTATATTCATAGTTAATCTATATACTTTATCTCGTTGGTAGTTTGGAACATTTTTTATTTTTCTATATATTGGGAATAACCATCCCAACTGACTTTTGTATTTTTCAAAGGGGTTGAAACCACCAACCAGCCATGGTTTATCAACGTTCGCGCTCTGAAGGTCACCGGCTTCCCCCCGGAAGCGCCCGCGCCGACTGCGCCGGCGCCGGCAGCTCCACGGGAAGCGCCGGTGAAGGTCTTGGCGTATGCGCGATTCCCAAAGAAACCTGGCCATAGAAAGAACCGAAAGAAACCAGGCGCTTTCCGGGAAAAGATGGGGAAAACTATGATCTGACAATGTGAGAGAACATATGGGAAAACTATGAGAATATATATATATATATATAATTATATGGGAAAATTATGGGAAAAATATGGTGAAAACTACAGGGAAATATGCGAAAAAGTATGGGACAATTGTTGGGGAAACGATGGAATCAAGGTGGTGCTGTGTGTTTTTTTGGGGGCCAAAGTTGTTAAACTCACTAGGCTCAGTTGGTAAATATTATCCAACTAGTTTACCCTCTGGTAAACTAACATAGCTATGGAAAATAACAATTTTTCATGGGAAAATTCACTATAAATGGTGATTTTCAATAGCTATGTTAGTTTACCAGAGGGTAGGTAATGGGTGAGCATCAAGCAACAAACAATGGCTTACGACTCCTTGAAGAGTATATGAACGTTGGAGGTTTCATAATCAAATCTGGTGCAATAAAACATGGTTGACATATGTTGACATTATTTTTAGCCCAAGGCAATGGACGGATAGTTATGGAAAATTCATGACAAATCAGCATGTTTGATAGGTAAATGACCTATAAATGAGCTATCAATACCATAGGAACCTGTTAAATGACAAGAGGGTAATGATTTTCCCAGTCTTCTGTCCGGAAATATTAACCTCGCAAAACAGAATATAATAAATGGAGATCAATTTATTCTCATTTATGGACAATACGGAGGTTACCTATTCAGCAGGAGTACCCCCAAATCATTAATTTTAAAAGTGTTTTCCATTATAAACCATCCATTTTGGGGTACCATCCCATTTTAGGAAACTTCCATCTATTTACAATTCAAATAAATCACGCTGCCGAACTTGGCAGACAACGTCTCTAGAACTTTAACTCAAGATGGAACCACCAAGTGATTTAAAGAAGATAAACGAGTCGATTAAGAGAAACTAGTGACATGAGTCTATTGAAATAAACATGTGGATACAACACGGTTCCACAAAACGACACGTCAGGATGATGAAGCACCATCTTGTTAAAAAAAAAGATCACACGACCAAACACACAAACACATGTTTAAATGCAATATGTTGGTTCTACTTTACTAAACAAAAAAACACATGGCAAAAACAAATAAACAAAAAACGACCATTGTAAAACCATCAGATTTATGACACAACATCTCTTCACTTTCGCACCATTTGCAACATCTTGTAACTACGTTTGGTTTGCAATGGAGCAACTACTACAACTATTTTTCAGTTTGATAACTATTGTTTTACCCATCCAATGCAATCCTCGTCAAGGTCTTAAGACTAGCCAATGGTACATCCCCAGTTTGCGTAGTTGAATCCAGCACATGTTCCGATTGTCATATATGGGTATCAAACATATGCACAAGGACTTTCTGTACCCAGATGCGAACCATGGTGCCGGAATATGCACACCAACATTTGCCCGAACAAAATCACCCAGTTTAGTACGTTCTTATATACCAGCACCATGGAGCAGATGGGGTATGTACAATTGCACACGGTGGATGAATCATGGTGTTTGGTTCATCGTAACCCAGGATTTTGCAACGCATCAGTTTACTCATAGGTGGGTACAGTCATGGCCCACTTGCAATTGTAAGTAGAATTATAACTTCTATAACTAGTTGGTTATATATATATATATATATATATATCATGAAATAAACCCATTTCAGAATAATTGTTTAGGGCCATAGCTGTACCAAGTTCAATCGTAATTTCCCTCTGGTAAACATACCAAAAAATATGGAAAATCACAATTTTCAATGGGAAAACTCACTATTTCAATGGCCATTTTCCATAGCTTTTTGTAGGTTACCAGAGGGTTATCAACATCCAATCTCTCGTGCTTCGACGAGATCCCCAGGACTGGAAGTCGCTACGCCATCGACAAATTCCATCGGGTCGTCGGGAAGGACGGGTGGCAGGTCACCTTGCCTTAGCCCTGGTTCCATGACCGTTAACCCTCTGGTAATTTAACATGGCTATTGAAAATGGCCATTTATAGTAGATTTACCCATTGAAAATTGTGATTTTCCATAGTTATGTTAGTTTACCAAAGGGTAAACGCCTGTCCTCTGGTTGTTTAACGGTTGACGAACTGGAAAGTCACCATGATGTCACATATTTGTTTTTTAAGCATCATGTTTATCATAGTGTTTTTTTCCGGCCAACCAAGCTCTTAAATAACCAGAACGTAGTTTCTTGGTAGGGGGAGTGAATTGCCTAAGGGTTTTTCGATTTACTTGTGACATTTATGATGGCTAGAATAGCTAGGATAATGAGACTTATTATAACAGATTTACTGCTTTAAAATTGAATATGTCTGATTGACTTGAATATGATTACATAGTTGGTTTACATGTAGGTTGACGGATGAAACGCGAGGGAGCATTGGGGAAGGAGTTGCCACTGGTGTACAAAAGGTGCCCCCCCGAGTTGAGTCAAAAAAGGGGTGGTTGGTGTACAGTAGTATTGTGCGATCCTTCGTTCAAAATTCCAGGCACTGCCGCAGCTATTTCTGATGTTTTTGGTAATTTTGGAATGTGCCATTTAGTTGGGGAACGACCCTCTGAACGACATCCAGAAAGACATTGGAACGACCTCCTAAAAAAAAATATATATATATATATTTATATACACACACATAAGTGTGCTAATAATTATATATTTACATATATTTACGTCTAGATGCATTTAGAACAAATCAGCAGCCAAATTACACCCGGAACCACCCTAAATGCATTTTTTGGGGCTGGCAAATAGCATCTGGCACAGTCTTTGTAATCTCTGCGACGAGACCCCGGCCTGAGCCGTTTCCCTCTAGAACCATGTCTTTATGAGCTCGAGACTCTTCCCCGTGCTGTGCCACCAATGCACGTGCACAAAAAATGTTTGAGACAGGGCCATTTTATAAGGAATTTATCCTGGGCGCACCTAAGGCAGTAAGCAGAAGTGCATGTCCACTAGAAATACAGAGGACCCTACCCGTTCCGGGGAATTCAGACAGGGATCTGATTTTCAGATTGTATGATTATTGTGTATTCAAGGGTCAATATTTAGCCAGTTTTATCAGCTCCCAAACGACCTCAGAACGACCTCTGAACGACATCAGGATTTCAGTCAGAATGACCACTTGTCCACAAAAACCCACAGACGGCAGACCATTCATCCCATTTGCGCTGCGTTCCAGGTCATTGACCTGATAGCAATCTGTTCCACACATGGGTCCATTTTCCCAGTACCCAGTAACACTGTCAAACTCTTCCGCCATGTTTCAAAATGGCCCCGCCATGGGATTAGAAATGGATATGATGTAGCTGATAGCAGTTCTGATGTAGATGCAACAAGCTCTATAGTTCAAACAGCTAAGAATCAAGCGCCGAGACATAAATATGAAGACCGCCGCTTGGAAATCACATGATTTGCTCGCAGGATCACGATTTACAAACCGTTTTTTTTCCAGCTCAGCTATGTTTTTTGGCTTAGGTTCACTCACTCCAGCCATAAACCATAGTTGTGAGAGCATGTTTGCCAATTTAGCTGTCTACGCGGCCCCACCTTGTAAAATTTATTTGTGACATGTTTGATTGCTTAACTGGTTTGTAACTAGGTTGACTATCTTGACAATGTTGACGATATTTTTTGGGAGTTATAACTCTAGTCAGATGGCTTCATGGATCAACTTCGATCAACTTGGGGGCAGCACAAAAGGTGCATTTTGATAATTTTGACCAGTTTATGACCCCACGGGTAGTTTTACCAAATGGTTCATGATTAGTTGTGGTGATATAGGGGAATCGCATAGTTTTTTATTAGTCAATCATAATGATATAGCACATATTCATAGTTATTCATCATGTTTTCATTACATATCTATATGTTACAATATCTAATATACTATACCATTTTTTTTGGACTCCATTTTGGTACTTGTCCCTTTTGGACTTTCATGACTTCACAAAAAATGTCAGGCCAAGGTACCAGAAGATGTCCTGAATCTAATTGATGAAGCTGTTGGGAACTGCGAAAATCGCTTTGGGTGATGGGTGAAAAATCAGAATCTTTGTAAGATCAATACCGTATTTTAAAACTCATACAATTTTAACCCTAATCAATGGCCATTTCAGGAACCTAAATTGATCTAAATCGGAGGTACCTACCATATATAAGGCCTATATAATACTAATAGGATTTTGAAATTCCCATTGGCCCAATACTAATAATATTGAAACAACTCCATTGGTTCATCAACTAGGAGTTTTTACAATTTTGTTGCAACATATCTAAGGTTGGCCATGCCGTTGATCAACTTGATCAACCAGAAAAGGTCAGGCAACCCTTTTGATTGAACGCAGTCGTCCAATAGCCCCATAAAAAACAACAGGGTTTCTGTTTGGTTACATACGCATTATTGGTTGGTGGTTTGGAACATTTTTCATTTTTCCATATATTGGGAACAATCATCCCATTTGACTAACAATAATCCCAATGAACCACCAGCCAGATTAATATTGAAAATCACAATCCAATACGTGGTCTACATGGTCTACGTGGTCTACGTGGTCTACGTGGTCTACGTGGTCTACGTGGTCTCTTTGACTTTGACTACCATGACATATCATGAACTAGCGTTGTTCTTGGACACCATTCTTTGAACCAACATATCAGATAATTATTTGCCAGAAAAATCTATTCGCCAGCCATCCATCCCTTTTTATTTCAGGCATATTTACAGTTTCAACATATATATATAACTATACCCACCAAAATAGGAAAAATACTTTAGTTCGTGTGACCCCCACCATGGCATTTATACATTTTCTTACTGGCAAATCTTCTGGCATTCTATCTGGCATTCTATCTGGCATATCTTCTGGCATATCTTCTGGCATATCTTTTGGCATTCTATCTGGCATACCTTCTCGCATTCTATCTGGCATATCTTCTGGCATTCTATCTGGTATATCTTCTGGCATTCTATCTGGCATATCTTCTGGCAGATGTTCTGGCATATCTTCTGGCATATCTTCTGGCTTTCTATCTGGCATTCTATCTGGCATATCTTCTGGCATATTATCTGGCAAATCTTCTGGGATTCTATCTGGCATATCTTGTGGCAGTCTATCTGATATTTTATCTGGCATTCTATTTGGCATACCTTCTCGCATTCTATCTGGCATATCTTCTGGCATTCTATCTGGTATATCTTCTGGCATTCTATCTGGCATATCTTCTGGTATTCTATTTGGCATATCTCATGGAATTTTATCTGGCATATCTTCTGGCATTCCATCTGGCATTCTATCTGGCATATCTCCTGGCATATTTTCTGGCAAATCTTCTGGGATTCTATCTGGCATATCTTGTGGCAGTCTATCTGATATTTTATCTGGCATTCTATTTGGCATACCTTCTCGCATTCTATCTGGCATATCTTCTGGCATTCTATCTGGTATATCTTCTGGCGTTCTATCTGGCATATCTTCTGGCATTCTATTTGGCATATCTCATTGAATTTTATCTGGCATATCTTCTGGCATTCCATCTGACATTCTATCTGGCATATCTTCTGGCATTCTATCTGCCTGTTAACGGGCAGTGCACACTGAGCTGGGGAGGTCCCCGGTTGAGGTCCAGCGGTGCACACTGCGCTGGGCAAATCCCGGGTTGAGGTCCAGCGGTGCACACTGAGCTGGGCAGGTCCCAGGTTGAGGTCCCAGTGCACACTGAGCTGGGAAGTTGGCAAAGAGCTTGGCGAAGAGAGTTGGCAAAGAGCTTGGCGAAGAGTTGGCAAGGCGGAAGTGGAGGTGGAAGTTGATGCAGACATGGTCGAGGAGAAACTAGAGGGGGAGGAGGAGGAGGACGAGGAGGAGGAGGAGGAGGACAGCTAGCCGAGGAGGAGGAGGAGGAGAACAGCTCTGATAAAATTCTAACAACCCTCACCTGGCAGGTGGGGAAAAAAACATGCCCAACGCTTAAATCCATATGGCAAAACACACTTAACTTCCATATTTCTCCAGACAAAATCGCCATGGATTTTCCTTGACATCTGGGCCCCGTCGTTGTGAGGACTTGCGGGTGATTCCGGAGGCCCAAGCGGTTCAGCTGCAGCCCCTGAAGCGGGCCTTCCTGGTGGGTTCCGTGCGGAATCCCTGCGAATCGCCGCTCGGAGAGATGACGAAAGGACCCCGCCGTGGACGGTTAACCAGAGGAAATTGGTGACTTCTCCAAGAAAAAATGAGATTTCATCAGATTTATTATATAGTTGATTTATGATCGTTAAGTTTTTTAACAAATTTCCTTAACTAGGTTTATGGGGAATATATCTATATTATATATATATGTATAGTTAGATAGGGTTCCAAACCAACTTAAATCTAGGGGGCCCACTTGCAAACATGGGTTCGATGTGGCCCCACCAAAGCGTGAAACGTTTGCCGGTTTGCAATCCCATTTGACCAGACTTAAACCATTTTGTACCTGACTCTTAACCTATATTTAGTTCAACCAGCTTAGCGATTCTGAACTGAGGCCCTAACTTGATAGGTTTCGAGTCTATAGGAAGAGTGCAGACTGATACTGGGAGTAACTGCCTGGATTATTCAGAGAACTACCTGGGTTTACTTAGAAATGTATCATAGGTATCCCGCCAAAATGATATCATTTGCCATGCAAAAAAATCTTTCCCATAAAATTAACTACGGCTACAGCTAAAATCCTGGGCTGACATGATTTTAACACAGCCTGGGCCGGTGAAGGGTCTGGCATATTTCTTGAAACGGGGTCGTTGGTCAATAAAATCCCTGGTTGGTGGTTTGGATCAGCCGTGGGCTCTACACCTACCAGCAGGTGCGGCCGTGCCCTGCAGATCGTAGAGCGTTCCGTTCACCGTGTTGTGCCATGGACCGTCATGGATCTTGCTGAAGTTGACGCTGGAGGTAGCTCTCTGCTGTGGTCATGGTGGTCTCTGATCCTGTGCTTGTGCGCCTCTTGGTCCTCTGTCCGCGATGGGACTGGTATGGTGTTTACTGGCCTCTTGGATGGAGTTCCTGATGTGCTCACTCTGTTGGATTTTGTCCTGGTGCAGCAATTCTCTATTCCGTTGCTGAAGGTGGATGATGGTACTAAGGTGTTGTTTCACTCACTGCATACCTGGGAGGACTTCTTCAAACTGGTCGATGCTTGCTGCGGGTTGGATGGTCCTACACATGGGGCTTATGCCGTTGGTGTGCAAACCATGGTTGCTGTTGACTCTAGTGCCCGTATGGTGACCTTTCACAAGGTTCATGGAGGATGTGAGTATGTGATCGGTGATGCTGGCTGTCCCCAGGTGATCGCTGGAGTGTGGTCCAAGTGTAATCATGCTGCGGTGATGAGTGCGGGACTTTCATGTCAGCCGTTTTCCCAGTTGGGTGATCGGAAAGGAGGGGCAGACCCTTGTGCTATGTCCCTTCCTAACAACCTTAGAGCTGCACTGTCTCAGCGTGTTCATGGTTTGGTGCTTACATGCGTTGTCCCTGCATGCAGAGATCCGTTCGTTTCACAACACCTTGATAGGTTTGTCGACAGGTCTGGAGTTGTGAAGGAGAACATCAACCTTGAGCTCTCTGCTATTGGTCGGGTACTACTGTTGATGCAGAACCAAACACAGATTGACGGGCAGTTTCTGGAGTTCACCCACCATCAGTCTCAACAAGTTTCGAATCTACAGGCCCTGATGCAGGCCCAGTCTCAACACCTTTACGGCCAAAGTACCCAGTACCAGTGCATCCAGGCTATGTTTGAGAATCAGCCTTCTCATATACGTGGCTTGTTGCGGAAGCGCCTGAGAGATGATGGTGAATGTGGGGGTGCGCCTGAGCTGCATGGCTCTCACAGTGGTATGATGATGATGGGGTCTTGTTGTGCCGTGTGGGTACTTGCTGCTCTGATGCCCTTCTACCAGTTTTTGGGGTTTGTGTCAACTGCCTTTTCCGCCAGGGCCGGCCACTGTGTCAGGTCTTGGTTGTTTACGCTGTTGATCCTTTTCAATGTTTGCCGGATTGGAGAGACCTCTTCTCCAGGTCCGGTTACTCAGGTTTGCTGCCACCCTGACCAAAGAGTCACAACGGTCAAAGCACTGTCTTCCCAACCCAAGACAGTGCGATACACAAAGCGGTACAAAGTGGTGGTTTGGATCATTTTTTATTTTTCCATTCAATTGGGAATAATCATCCCAACTGACGAACTCCATCATTATTCAGAGGGGCAGGTATACCACCAACCAGAAACAAATTTAATTGTGGCCCTCAAACGGTTAAATCCCCATTCTGGTTGGTGAAATATCACATCTTTGTGAAGCCTCACCAGCTTGCCTGTGGAAGCTCGAGGTATTTGAGCCTTTGGGCCTTTCAATCAGATCCAAGAAGACGAGCTGGATTGATGTCAGATGCCTGACAGTGTATATATATACACACAATGTGAGGCCCCCCAGTGATGTTAGTTGGTCTATAAGCCCCAGTAACTAGTTCGTTATTTGCGTACCATAAACCATAGTTATTGGAGTTATAAACCAACTTAGATATCTTGGGGGCCTCACATTGTATAATATCAATGGGAATTTCAGGACCCTAGGGGTACTGTAGTACTGTACCATATAAAAAGACATCTTGTGGGGGACGTATTTAATCCTGAAAAATAGCTCGTACAAAGGCCTTCTATATGGTAGGTACCTCCAATTCAGGTACAGTACCTGAGATGGCCATTGAGTATACAGTATATTTGTGATTATTTGTGTATCATATTGTGAGAATATGTTTCATGCACATGTGTACATGGTTAGTTCAACACAATGGCCGGCCAGCCAGTGGCATTGGGAACAGACGCTTTGACTGCTTTCAATCAGCCCAAGTATCCAAGTCAAGTTTGGAAAAAATGATGACCTACTAAACTAACTTCAACTGATTGATTAAACTGAATTCAACTGAACCGGAGTGGCCCAATGCGCTTTTCCACGCACTTCGCAGTTCGCCGTATCCTGGTCTGGTCCCTGTGGGCGATGAGTGCCATCCTGGATTTACAATAGCCATATTGGATGGAAATAACCAATCCATTTATATTCATTTATGCAACTATCTTGCTATTTCTGTATTCAATTATCTTGCTATTTCTGTATGAACATATTTACATATAATTACTTATAACTGGGAAACATATCCACTAATCCAACTTTTAGGGATTTATGTTATATTTTTTTCTATTTCTTGATGATATGGCCATAGCTCATGTTTTGACCATGGCACATCATATTTCTTTGTGGAAAGGATTTGAAGCGACGACGTCCAGAGGACTATGCACGCCTAGTGGGTGCCTTGTTCCACCGCGAGATGGGATGGGCCCCGATTTCACGCCGACTATGGGGAACATTGGGGAACACTGATTTTCTTCAACCATCTCAAAGGGGGTACTATATTTTCAGACAAACCCGTGTATATATATATATATACATATATATATATATACACATAATACATTCGAATCTCTTCCATCACGGGGGTTTCCTCTTGAGCCCAAAAATCATGGCGGGGGACATGTTTTCAAAATGATGACAAAAAAAGTTGGTTGTTAAATGAAGGTATTCCCCATTTGTCCCCAATTTCAATATCTTACTTTCTCTTGAATTTCAGTAAAAGATTCCGAAAATGACGGAAAGAGGGAAGCCATGAATGCTTGAATTTGCGCGCATTTTTTAGTGCCGTTGCAACTTTCTCGTGCCAATCTTTCAGGTTTGGAATTGGTCAATTGAATATGTTATGTACAATGTGAGGCCCCCAAGATATCTAAGTTGGTTTATAACACTTATAACTATAGTTACTGGGGCGAATCTAAACCAACTTTCACATCACTGGGGGGCCTCACATTGTAGCAGTAGGGCTTAGCGGACCTTTCAATTCATGGGATGTTGGAAACTGTGATTGCTTTACCAAAGCTGAGTTTTGAATTTAGGAAAAACCTATGTCAACCTGAATTCATCGAAAAAATGGTGTCAACCTTTGCTTGCTCTACCATGTTTGCGTCGCGAAACGTTTGGGGATTTCACGAGATGGGTTGGATTTAAAACATCTTTGACCCATGGAAGATGTACATGACTCGATTTTTGGGACACACATGCGCTGGGATTGTCCTTGACGCCCAGGAAAGGACGAGAGCTCAGACTACACCAGCCCAAAGGATCTCCTCTGAAAGCCAGCAATTGAGCCATACCTGATGTTTTCCTCATTGTGTAGTGAAATCCTCATTTGCCACCAGAAATCAATCATTTTCTGGGTGAAATATGGTGAAATATGGTGAAATATGGTGAAATATGGTGAAATATGGTGAAATCCCCTGTTTCCTCATGTTTTGATGTGTTCAATCTTCATTTTCCACAATTGTTCACCATTTTTCACCATTTTCTACCATTTTTGTCCACCATGTTCCACCATTTTTCTCGGTGAAATCGCCATGTTCAGCAGAACTTTCATGGGTCCCGCCTCGTGGCATCATGGGGCCAGGTCTTCGTAACTTTTGATGGAGATATGACTCATCAGTGGATAGAAATAACTAGTTGGTTAAATATAATGAAATAACCCATCAAAATCATTGTTTGTTGGGCCATAACTGTACTTGGATAATGATCCATATCCATACTATATCCATGGTTTTCATATGGGAAATCATTACCAAATGGCTGCAAGATTCAGGTTAGTGAATTATTATAATTTACCCAGAAATATCTACAATGTGAGGGCCCCCGGTGATGTGAACGTTGGTTTAGATTCGCCCCAGGAATGCTAGTTCGTTATATAAGTACCATAAACCATAGTGAAATTGGAGTTATTTGCACCAACTTAGATATCGAACGGGGACCTCACATTGTAGATATGATATCCCATATGGGCATACAATGGGGTATAAATTCCTAAATTGGCTATACACTAGACCCAACTGGCCTTCTAACTTGTAAAATCATACAAAATTATGACAATCCTATTTCAGCTTATATATATATACATGTGTATGGGTCTGTCTAAACATGGAGTTCACGCCAAAAAGTCAATGTTTTGTGGAGAAAATCATGATTAACTAGTGGTTTTAGGGGTACCCTATTGGCCCTAGTTTGGACAACAAAGCCATCCAGATCTTCAGCAGCTTCGAACCGATCAACCGGTCGCACTATGCTGCCCCATTTTTTTGGTTGATCAATCATATGATCTAACTACTAAGATATATCTACCATAAATCCAACAGATTATTTTAGCTTCAAACTTAGAGTTCAAAGATCCAATCTCAATCCAAATTTGTGCTTCAATCTCAATCCCTATCAATCTTCGAGGTCCCCGTGGGGCCCCAAGTCACAGGACGTCCAACGGTTTCGCACATGGATTCGTTTCCTTGCCCACGACGAGATCAGCCTAGGCGAAGCTGCCGTAATTGCGGAGGATTTGGGGAAGTTTCGATTGGGAATTTCATGATATAGATGATCTAGAGTATCATACATATATACATATATATATACAAGTAAAGTATATATATATATACATATAGAGTTTTAGTATCATAAGCATGAAGTACATAGATAATAATAAGATAATTTACCAATGCATAGATAATATAAAGTATCATAATATAGATGGGTATGGATCCGTTTTTTGATTCAGATAACCACATATTTGAGTCAAATTTAAATATTAACCATCCATTTTCAGGATCGATTTTGCCATATACCCAGATGGTACATTATGGTAAAATTGGGAAGATGCACATATAATAATTATAGATGATAATATAAAATAACTATATTCCAGTATGCTTCCATTGGTACAATGTCGGGAGCCCTAGTTATGAGTTGGTCTTTAACCTCATAACTATAGTCAAAATTGCCACCAGCCATACTTTTAGGAATTATAAACCAACTTAGCTATCTAAGGGGCACCACCCTTGTATCATTGCATATACATGATAGATTATATTATATACATGGTTGCCAGAAAAAATAGCATGTTGATGCCATTCGGTGACGAGTATGTTTGGAATGGGTTGAACCCTCCAATCAATGGTATGTGTTGTAATATGATTCAATACCCATAGGATCCATGTATGCAATATATGGTAACATTTACCATTAATATACCCCCAATGTTAGCATATATACCATACATGGATCCTAGGGGATATGATTATAATTGATTGTATCATACGTTGCTTTTAATATGTCTCCAGGATGTCTGAAGAACATCTAAAAAAAGGTGCGGACCAAACAATGGAGGGTCATTTAGCTTCGCCGGTTTGCTTCGCCATGCCTATTTTTTTGTCAGGTGTGCTTCAAAGGGGTCCGAGATTAGAGCCCTTTCAATTTCTGGGGCAGCTTTATGGATTGAAGAGGTCACTAAACTCTCATTCTGCCCATGAACAAGTCCAGCAATGTTAGTCTACCCGTTTGGAGAGTTTTTCTGTAGGTCTTAGGCTAGGGAGCTATGGCGCTATGGCTGGATGGGGGGTGAACCCGGCACCCTTCTTGGGATGAGTATATATATATATATCCACTACTGGTATTTTTCTACACCAACAGAACTATAGTTTTATAATGGTTTGTAAGGCGATTACGTGTATGTGTGCATTTGTATACAATTATGTACATATATATATGATTATGAATGTGTACTACATACATGCACATATATATATATCATAGTATATATGTATATATATATATACACATGTATTTATATCTATCAAGTAGGTTCGTACACAGATAGTTCACCCATGCACCGGTAGGTCTGATGAGTGGACGCTTCTACGGGAAGTATATCTCGACTTCAGAGGCGACACAAAGTTTCCACGGGATAGTTGGAATGAACCCATTAACAATGGAGGAAATGTGTGATTTAGCTATAACAAACATGGAGGTTTCCAAAGTCATGGGGGTACCCAAAAAAACTGGATGTGTTTTTTCTAATGGAAAATCCATCTATAAATTGGATGATAACTAGAGGTACCATAAATTTCAGGAAACCATCACATGGACGTTGATTGGTAGAAGTTTGGGTATCTATTGGTTTATAAGTACAAAAACTAAGAGTGTAAGGTGAAACAAAACATTGGAATCCATTTATTACACACCAACTTATGACTCAGACCCACTTTGTGACAACAGGAAGGTATGGGGATACTATGGGGATATATGGGGATATGAAAATACAAGTGGAGTTGCATTCCATAACCCACCAGTACAACGTGAACGTATGGATGTCATCTATGTGTATATTTAAGTGTACATATATATATCTATATATATATGCATACATACTCGTACAGTTAATGTTTGGGACGTGATTTGATATGATCTAAGCTGACGTGATTTGGTGTCAATTTGGTTTGATGTATGACATTGCCAGCTTAGACGTGTGCAGAAGCACGGCTGATTTCATGGCTGAAACGGCTGATCTTCAAAGATAGGCCAGTCATGTTATCATGGATGATGTTCCTCTGAAATTAAGGTTCGGATTTTTCATTGGCGAATTTGTTTCAAGGATGGATATATATATATATATATTGATAGTAGATAATTATATATATAATGTATATACAAATTTATAATGATAGATAAATAGATGATGATAGATGCATGGCTGGATGGATAGATGGACAAATAGATAGATTGATGGCGGGTATGGTTGCTGGGTTGCTGCAAGGATCTGAAACAGGTACAGCCCTGTAACAATCGAAACAGCCCTGGCACTACTTATGTTCCCAGCCTGAAACCGGACATGTTTTTGGGTGTTCAACAATTTTAAGAGCAATATTCTAGCTGGTGGTTTGGAACATGTTTTATTTTGCATCATATGATACGATAATCCTTCCCATTGACTAATATTTTTCAAGATGGTTAAAACCACCAACCAGAATATTCTGGCTGAACTATGTGGCGACCTGCAACGTCACGACATGGAGGATGCTGTGTGTGTGTGGGTTAAACCTCACAGCCATGGCCGAACTCTGCAGGTGGGTGAATTGTTTTTTCTTTTGAAGAATAGTGATGTCGTGTTTACATATCATCCCCATATCATCTCCATATCATCCCATTGTTTGTTTTGTTTTTTACTTTGAGGGCGGCAAAATCACCTAATATCCACTTTTTGCCCAACGTGGAAAAATAAATCAGGTGAACGCAGCAGAGATTTCCAGTGTGAGGACTGTGATTCATTGCAGCCCTTGGTCATTTTCCCTGGGCGATGTAGGACAAATAGAACAGAAAGACATAGAAAGACAATCTTTGCAATGAAAAAACATTATTTTTATATTTATATATATATATAGTCATCCCCAAATAGATGGTTTTGAGTAAATCCTATACTAATTTCATGGTAAAAAAATACTGTTCCATCTGGGCATGACTGGGTAAAAATACCATCCAGAAACCATGTGTGGGTATGGGTCAAACAGGGTATACCATGGTATACCCAAATCTGCCGCTTACGTCGGAATATGAACCATGGTATATGATACATGGTATATGAACAGCCATGGAAACAGCCCTGGTAATATTTTCACCATGGTATACCATGAAACAGCCCTGGCCGGAAGCATCCGGAAGCCCTGGCCGAATGTGTTCAACAGCCCAGTCGGTGAGCCATGAAAATACCCCTGTCCATCCCAAATAAGATACCGCTTGGCAAAGCTCGGTATCCCCCAAAAAATGTGGGTCTATTCACAATCCGCAATAAAATTATCAGGTAGGTTAACGGTTCAGAATCCCCTAAATATGAACATATTAATTAACGTGTATACTAACCCATTGTTCAAATCTCATTTACTGCAAATCCCCTGAAATGCTATGTAAATTCCATCTATGCAGGATGGACTCCCGAACATATTGCCTAAATCCCCAGAAAAAAAGTTGCATAGTTTCTTCATGGTTCAGGTGAACATGCGTGACAACGCCATGTTGGTGAAGGAGTTGTCATCATCGCGTGCAACAGAGCCACTCGTCCGACATGGATCCGACGGCCGGAGACCCTTAGAACTGCTCCCAGAGTCGTTCCAAACATCAAACTGTTTAAACAAATTCATCGGATTCTGGACATGGCAACGCTGATGTTGGAGCAGTCGGATCCTGTGACTTTGCTTTGACATTCAAACATCATTAAACACGTGTTCACTTTAAACAGATTTCCACATTTCAAAGTTGGCGGCCGGGAAGACTCAAATGTATTCAAATGTATAATACAAGAACGGGTGAGCGAAACAGAAGCACCAGGGTGATGTCAGTAGGAGCAGATTTCTCAGTGCATGATTCTGCAAGTGCGTAGCATAATCTGATGCGGTTGGGTCCTCAATTTCTTGGAATTCAACATGTTTAAACATGTTCTAAATCAATTCAATGTGCGCATGATCTCATTCGGTTGGGCCCACAATCTCTTCTAATTCCTTTATATAAACATGTTTAAACAAATTCTCTGGGGTCCCCTACTACCCTGGATTGGTTGAAACAGTGTCGGTTTAAACATCGTTTAAACCAAAAAATGTTTAAACGCTTTAATCATGTTTCAACCAACCCTAGGCCCAAGCCTGCCCATTCCCATCCATTTCCTAGGTAGTAACTCCCAGTTTCCAGGATTTTATAGATTATATTTATATATTATTTACAGATGATTACAGTCTATTTCCAGGTATCCCCATTTTTCTATGAACCTTGCGATACCTTGCCTCTCGAGGGATTTTTTCGCACATCTGAAGCTGGGGATCCAGATGGATGAAAGGATTAACCTCCAATTGTCCCATATTATTGATGGTTATAGTATGTTATAGTTATATCCCCATATTTCTTGGTAAAAAAAATGCATGTTATCCCCATTTGTCTCCACTATACCCTAATTTTACTGGTTAAATGATGTTAAATGATGTTGATATGTTGAATCTTGATTGGATATTTGTTTTTCTTGACCGAATCCCCCATGAGAAGTGGTAAGATCCCATTATGCATTGATTTTTCCATATGTTTTTTATAACCATAAATTATTGATTATAAATTCCCCATTCTACCACCCTTTTGCCCTTGTCCCAGTATCAATGACTATGGAATACTTGTGTATGCCGTGAAAACTTGAAAAAAAACCATAACCATATAAACCATATTCCCAAATCATTATAGTTGACTATAGGTTGTATCCAAAATGATATTTGTTTCCCCATGACATTCCCATGATATTCAGGTTTTTGCTATATAAATCCTATATAAATCAAAAAAAAAGGTGAAATCTTCGGGGTCGATATCTCACGAAAGAAACACAAAAAATCTCATGGAAAATGGCCATGAAGTTCATGGTTATTTTCATGCTTATTTTCATGACAGCACCTCTTGTTTTCCTGGTGATATAATCTTTTTTGTGTTTTGCGTCGGCGAAAAACCCGGCCAACCCCTCCTCAGAATCCTGGAGTCATTGAAGTCCATGGAGGTGAAAGACTTAGCAGCAGCTTGGCGCCAAAAAGGGTGGGATCGTCGCAGGAAGCAACGGTGGGCTGGGCAAAGTGCCAAAGAACTGCAGGGAAAAGATGGGAAAAGCATTGTAAAATGTGAAGACTTACATGAGTGTTTCGTATTTTTGTCCAGTGAAGTATTTCATTTTTGGCGGTAAACAACACAGTCATGTTGAAGTTGGTATTTATCTATCCATTTTGATGGCTGCGCTAGATGTTCACCCATACATAAATCCTCCCAGCACTGCTATTTCAATTTGGCATGATCCGCTCCTTTGCTCTGGACATCTCTGGATTCCAAGTGCAAAACCCCGAACTGGTCCGGGATGGCAGTGCAGCCATTGATTTTTGTTTGGGTTTAGAGAGGTTTACCATGGTTTACCATACCCATATGCGAACCATGTTTCTGGAATATGCACACCGACATTTGCCCGAAGAAAATTACCCAGTTTTGCAACTAAATTTACCAGCACCATGGAGTTATAAACCATAGTAAGTATAGATGTATCACCAACACAAACCATAGTTATTGGAGTTATTTGCACCAACTTAGCTAAGTATGGGGCACCACTAAAGTGTGAGCCATTTTTAGCAGGGTATCAGCACACCTTCCCTTGGTCATCCTGGTTATCACCTGGTTCTGGACTTCTGCGCAAGGATTGCTGGTTGCACACGGAAACCATGGACGAGGAGTGAAGTGGCAGCGAATTCTCATCATGACTACCCGGCCTGGTAATCCTACAAAAAGCTATTGAACATGGCCATTTATAGTGGATTTACCCATTTAAAATAGTGATTTTCCATAGTTATGTTAGTTTACCAGAGGGTAAGATTGAAGCACCAAAAATGCCGTTGGAAGTTGGAACTGATCAATACTTGTCTATATGTTTCTTCTTGGCGCTACAAATCAGGTGTTGGATTTCATTGTTTTTGTTATTGTTAACATATTTGGGTTATTGTTGATAAGATCCAAACTTACAATATACATGCATATATATATAGTATGTATTAATACGTAATCTATATAATATGTGCACGTATATAACATATATATATATATTTATTATAATACATACTATGATATGATATGCACATTGATATTGAATGGTGAAATTCTCCGGAAACGTGACATGTGACTTGAATCAAATTTGGGGCCGTGCATATCCTGGGATCGCGGAGCCAGGATTTGGACAGATGTGTGAAGCCCCAGTGGCAGCGATGAGTCCTATGCGTAAAAAAAGTCATGTAGTTTTTCCTCCTAGAAAAACAAGTGTTTTTTCAGTGATTTTCCTGCATCTCAGATGTTTTTTTCGTTTCGTGTTTTTTTTTTTTTTCGGTCACGTTTCTTTGGGCTACGACCCACACGATTTCCATTTTCAGATAACCAGGTGTTTGGGAGCGGTACAGTAACATATCTATTGGCTCATCATATTTGGCAATTATATGTTATCATCATGCCCGGTATATTTCTCTATCTATATATATATATATACACATTTACATATATATATATACATACACATAGATATATATATATTATAGTGGCATAGTACATGAGGTATCCCCGGACTATTGATGGTGTTACCTCCGCTTGGAACTCCGCCATGGCTAGGGTACTTTGAAAAAACGCCGCGCGACTCCAGGTCTGAAGCAGTACGCTGCTCGTGGGGGAAGGGTTGACCTGCAACTATTGTCCGCAACTTGTTGGAGTTCATGGACTTAACCACAACAAGGGGATATTTCATGGGGATACAATGGCCATGTTGTTTTTTTTTAATAATCTTTTTTGTTGATCGAAGAAGGATTCAGATCATCTCATTTGCCCAGTTAGCAGAGTCGACGGGCCCTCAAAGGGTGATAGAATGGGGAGACGATGATGATGCTGATGATGATGATTTTATCGTGTATTATATAGTGTATATAATTGGATTTAATTATGTATATGAATATATATATGTATATATATATATGCACATCCAACCAGTTACTAGTCAAAATGGATTTTTGTTTTTGAATCGACACACACACAACTAAGGGGCACACTAAGCGGCACCACCTTGTAGTAACTCCCCCAGTCACTGGCCGAATTATATCCACGTCACTGGCCCACGTCATGTTTTCGAAAAGGGTTTAGAAGATGTGTTTGGGGACTTCAGGATTAGGACGGAGATTCGTCCCACGTCAAGACGAATGACCATGAATGACCCAGGTCAGGTGACTTTTGGTGAATCATGAACCGCAGGTCAGCCAGATGATTTTAGGTCAGGATTTTACATGTCTATCATTCTTTTGGGGGGACACCCCCCCATATGCGGGTTTATAGATAGACATGCTGGTGTGGAAAATCAAAACTAATGGATGATTAAATATGTTTTTTTAATATGGAAGCCTAAATAGACTATGATATGTAATTCGATGGTGGATTTCAAAGATTCGATTTTTAGTACCCCCAAAGATGCTGTTCACAGCTTCAATTTACCTCTCGACCCCAAATTGGGATCATAGTTCCAACTGTGAAACCACATATTTCTTGTGGGTCAAAGCTTACCAGATTTTTTTTAGGGATGCTATTTTGATGTGGGGATGTATCAAAACCTATCAAAATCTGCTCATTTGGGGATGAACATCCAGCTATACTGAATTTATTTTGGGCTTCATGCGGGTTTCCCTGGGTTTTGACTCGTCCCCGTGTGAAAAAGTCCGTTGAACTACCACCCGGTGCGGCGCTACGTCGTTCCAAGCATGTCGAATCAGCGCATCGGTGGCGGAACACACCTCCCAAAACAGGTCATTGTCGCTAGTGCTACTGTTGATTATCAATTTATGGGTTCATTTTCATTTACAGGTTTAGTTCCAACAATAGTCATTTTTTAGTTCCATTCTGGGTCATTTTCTAAATTTCTGGGTCATGTTTAGTTCCAAATAGCTCCAGCAATAGCAGGTTTTAGACCCCGAAGACCAAGGCGAGTGGCGTGAAAGGTGCTTCAACTCATGGCAATTGCGAGATCTTCTTCGATGAGGAGACCGCGGCTCGAAGCACTGGGACTCCTGCGGGGATCGAGGTTAGAATGCCATAGTTTTGAGCTCAATGATAACTCCAACTGCAGCCCCAAGTACTGGATGGATTAGCATAATATATATATAACTATATTATATATAGATTATATTATATATATATAACTATATTATATATATAACTATTTTAAAAATATATATATATATATTCCACCTCAAGTGAAATTTATAGCAAGCGATCAGTGAACCACCAAGTTCAGGGTTTCTCACGGTATATCCTGACATGAATCTCCAGTAACATGTTGGTTGAGAGATTGATCCCGGGTTGATCTAATCCAAAGAGAGCTAATCTAAGCCATCAATCCATATGGGTGGTAGTTGGCCAACACATGGCTGCGCAGCTTAGCCAGCAACTGGTTGGTGGTTTGGAACATGAATTTTATGACTTTCCATAGATTGGGAATAATCATCCCAACTGATAATATTTTTCAGAGGGGTTGAAACCACCAACCAGACAATCATTGGGGAGATCCTACCAAGTTTATCCAATTTAAACCATGTCAGGGGTAGAAACCATGCCACCCTTTCGGACTGTAATACCAACGAAGCCATCTCAAAAATATACCTATCTATCTATCGATCAATTGATCGATCTATCTATCTGTCTGTCTGTCTGTTTGTCTATCTAATTATCTATCTTATTATCTTATTATATTGTTATCTTATTATCTTATTATCAATCAATCTATCAATCTATCTATCTATCTATCTGTCTATCTATCTATCGATCTATCGATCTTTCGATCTATCGATCTATCTATCTGTCTGTCTATCTATCTATTCTATTATAGTATATGTGTTTCTTTTCTATTATTATTTTCTATTCTTTTCTATTCTATTCTATATCATCTATCTTATCTATCTTGTCTATCTTATATATATTATATATATATATTATTTATTTTACCTATCGTATCTATCTTATCTATCTTATCTATCTTATCTATAATATCTATATTATCTATAGTATCTATAGTATCTATCTTATCTATCTTATCTATCTTATATATCTTATCTATCTTATCTGTCTTATCTGTCTTATTTGTCTTATTCGTCTATCTATCTATCTATCTATCCATCCATCCATGCATCCATCCATCCATCCATCCTGTTTGTTTGTTTGTTTGTCTGTTTGTCCGTTTGTTGGTCTGTCTGTGTCTGTCTGTCTGTGTCTGTCTGTCTCTGTTTCTGTCTGTTTCTGTCTGTCTCTGTTTCTGTCTGTCTCTGTCTCTGTCTGTTTGTCTGTTTGTCTGTTTGTCTGCTGTCTGTCTCTATCTCTATCTCTATCTCTATCTCTCTATCTATCTCTCCATCTCTCTATCTATCTCTCTATCTATCTATCTCTCTCTCTCTCTATCTATCTATCTATCTATTTATCTATCTATCTATCTATCTATCTATTTTGCTAGCTAGCAGGATCCATTGTTAGTAGTTTATTTGTGTTCCCCCAACATGTCTGAGTCTAAAGGTTTTAAGGCTTGGCGAAGTTGGGTTGGGTGTGCTGAAATCTGTGAACACCACCGTGGTTCTGGAACCTCTGTATAACTTTACATCCATGTTACTTTCAAAAATCGTTATTACATGGTTTGTTTGAAGATTGGGTACCCCAAGGCCCGAAATCCACTGGTTTATCATGATTTTCCCTATCAAAATAACCATTTGGCGGGTATACCTTAGTTTCAGCCACAGCCAAATCTCGATTTAACCAAACTATGACTAGAAACCTCAGTTCTGATCAATTTCTAAAATGTGAGCCCCCAGATGGATCTCGTACTTTCCTTTTTGTGACCTTTCAGATGCGTCTCCCTTGGTCCATGAATCTGGATATTTGATCATGACCTCATGTCGTTATTTACTGGAATGATGGTGAACGTAACAGGTAACGATCGAATACAGTAGCCGAACGTTTCAGCTTAGTGAAATGTTATAATTTACCCAGATTGATAGAGTATTTCCCCATGATATTTCCATTTATAGGTAATTTTCCCTTGATATCTACCGAGTAAATCCCAAATTGATGTCCAAGCCTCGCTAAGGCACAACTTGTGAGGCAACTGGACGTCACTCAGCTTCCCATGGTAGAGAAACACATGGCGGCTTTACCGAGAAAACCGGGTAAATCTGAGTCATGTGCGTGAATATTCATAGTACATGGTAAAGCTATAGTAAAAAATGTAAAACCATAGTAAGAAAATATGGCATATCCCATAGGATCCATGTATGCTATATATGGTAACATTTACCATCAATATACCCCCAATGTTAGTATATATACCAGCACCATGGATCCTATGGGTATGGACATGATGGACATGTCCATAAAAAGATGGTAAAGCCATAGTAAACCATGCCTCGGTTTACCATGGTTTTTATGATTGGGTAGTATAAACCATCAATCCATAGGGGTGGTTTTTGACATTGCTTTGCTGACACTAATACACCCCTATGTTAAATGTCACAGACCCCCTTTAACATAGGGGTGGTTTTAACATAGGGGTGGTCATATAACAATAACATAGGGGTGGTTTTTGACCCCCTTTAACATTATTAAGTGATTGTGACAGAAGGATTTTAACATCATTTAACCATCGAAATCAAAGTCACTGTTGTTTCCCGTGAAAGGTTTTACCAAGAAAAACTTGCCAAACTGCAACCGATGTTTTTGTTAGATGAAAGAACATTTTCAAGGGACACCCAATATCTATCAATATCTTCTGGGGCTGCGCATTCTTTGGCATCATCTAGCCCCTCATACCTGGAAGAGTTGAATAGACCATCACTTAGATTTCAGCACTGTGAGATTGACAACCTGAACCGTGCGGCTGAGCTGGCAATTACATGAATACAATATCAATTGCCCTTCAGCTTTCACTTCGCCAAATATGATTTACAATAATCAATCATCAATTAATAAACCAATGTTGATTCATCCAAATATTCACATGTATCTGAAATATAGTGATCAATGTTAGTAAAATAGCAAGTTAGCAATCTGTTCATATGTCCATTTACATTAATAAACCAATGTATATGTTAGTAAAATAATGTAAAAAAATAGTAATTGAACATCGTGGCTGAATAATGACCTCACTGTGGCGTCACTGGACTTTTCTGGTTGGAAGGGGAAACTCTCCCCAAATAGGCTTATATATATATATCAATATATATATAGCAATATATATATATATAGATAGATAGATATAGCAATATATATATATATATAGATAGATAGATAGATATAGCAATATATATATATTTCATACTTGGCCGAACTATCTAAATTCAGCTAGATGATAAAAAAAACAGCTCGTAACATGGGCTCCCAACTGCTGGGGGTAATCATATCCTACCAAACATACGCCATAGGTGGTTGCGAAATCCGATAAACTAGCAAGTTCGGATGGTTGAGACCCATCCAAAAGAATGGGCCAAAATCATGGGGCGGTGCAATCTGGTGCAGGATTTCGCTACACCATCCTTGCCGTTTTTCCACAGGCTCCCTTGTTCTCCAAGTTCGGCTATACCACCTGCTGTGGACATGCCATCGAGGAAGGGGACCGTTGAACGTCACGTGGGTCCCGCATGATGACCTCACTGGTTTGTTTTTAGCACTGATGTATGATTTGATAGTGGGTGACCCTCTGGTAAACATACAAAAAGCTATTGAAAATGGTCAGCCTAGCTAGCTCAACCAAACTTAGTGAACAATTGAGAGCACGTAATTTACAGTACCTTTACAGTTAGCCTAGCTAGCTGAACCAAACTTAGTGCCCAAAAGTTGCAGGAATAATTCCTCAGTTGAATGGAGATGATACTAGTTCCTCTAATGAGATATAGATAGGGTCATATATGACCTTTATATGGGATATAGATGGATATAGACAGTTCACATATCAGTTCATCTAATGAGATATAGTATATGATGTAGACAGGTTCATTGGAAGAGGTGATATCCATATATAATCTGGTAGGTGGTTTGGAACATTTTTTATTTTTCCATATATTGGGAATAATAACCCCAACTGACTAATATTTTTCAGAGGGGTTGAAACCACAAACCAGTAATGGGATGATGGTGAACGGATGGGGAATCATCCGCAGACGACATGATTTCAGATTAGTGACATGGCAAGGTCCAGATCTTCCCATGCAGAAAAACGGGCTTTCTGAAATGGGAGTCGTATGTGAATAGAAAGCCATCAGGGGATCCCTGTAAAATTCCTCTCAAGCATGCCAGAGACATGGAACATATATGGGAATGCCGTTTTGGTAAGCACATGGAGGCAGCAGAAACACCGCTGTAGCTATGACAACATGGGGATTCATGCAGTTCTGTTGATGGTTGAGATTCGTCCATCATGAACCGCTGATTTGTTCGAGGCAGTACCCGTAAAATGTATTGAAATGTGATAAGCTGCCTGAAACAAATAAAATCAAATAAACCTCTATTGAAAATCTTAAAACCTTCATCATGGAGGAATTCTGATTTTCGCGGTCGCAGTTTGCAAAAAGTGGCCCTACGCCGAGTTTTGAGGCAAGCGGCAGCAATGATGGGTGATATACCCAAAATGTGTATGTAATCATATGTATACTTGGTTGGTGGTTTGGAACATTTTTTATTTTTCCATATATTGGGAATAATCACCCCAACTGACTAATATTTTTCAGAGGGGTTGAAACCACCAAGCAGTATATGTATATATAATATTGTATGATATATATATATATTATGCACAATGTAGCTGACCATAAACAACTGGTGTATGTCAGGAATACATATTTCAAATGTTCAATCTGATGATAACCACATAGGTTTTGATTCCTTGATCAAACCATATAACCCAAATAATTGAATACATCATAATACATCATTAAAACACATACTTGTTGTGTTATTGCAAAGTTTGACACACATAATTTGTTAAATGTTATTGTTGATTAATCATTAAGAACACATGTCTGTTTTACTTGAGATGGAATTTGTTTATAGAGTCATGGCATAGACGGTGCCTTATGTTGCATCTATCCAACAGACTAACACTGTCCGTACTATCCTGCTAAGCAATTCCACATACACAGACATGTTGACATATCATTATATATATATACACTATACACATTCACATTAGTTGCATTTCATACAATTAACATCATATCACACCATATCATATATTATTATATCACATCATCAGCGACATGTTTATATCAACCCTGACAACAAAAAAAACAAAATAACACCCGACTCAACAAAGATGTACTGTAGTCTACGTGTCTGTCTTTTTTGGCTTATTGTTAATCAATATCATCATCACCATCCGTCCATCCATCCTTCCATTCTTCCATCCTTCCATCCTTCCATCCTTCCATCCTTCCATCATCATCCTCATCCTCATCCTCATCATCATCATCATCATCATCATCAGCATCATCATCACTATCATCATCACTATCATCATCATCATCATCATCACCACATAATTATTAAGTTTGTTCAACATATAATGCAAATAACAAGACCTGCAAAAGTCATCATATTATCCTTTCTGCTCTCAGGAGCCCGCTGAGCGCTCAGGTTCGCTGTGGGTGGATGGATGTGGAAACCTAAGGGGAAAACATGGACGTCATTTCAGTACACTGGGTTGGTTGATGTTTGTAGTGGATTAACGGATGTTTAACCATCAGTTTTAAGAATCGACAAATGTGGATATGTTTGAACACATATGGTTGGTTGATGACTATCGCCATTTAAGGGGGAGTTTGACCATCAAACTATGGGTATGTAAGATGATATGATTTAAGTGAATATAACTGATAAATGATGATGATTGATAGAGATTTCCACCATGGGATTTTGTTTCTTTCCAGTATTTGGTCATATACCCTCTGGTAATTTAACAGTTTGCTATTGAAAATTGCCATTGAAATACGGAGTTTTCCCATTAAAAATGGTGAATGTCCATAGTTTTTTGTATGTTTACCAGGCCGGGTAATGCCCTATATCAACCGACAGGGAAAAACAGCCACCAACTTGTCCAGTTCAATGGTTATTTTTGTCCCATAACTTCGGAGATGGTCACCAGCCAAGAAATGAAAATAGACCTTAAGAATCTGGTGTAATACCTGGTTGGTGGTTTGGAACATTTGTTTTTTTCCATATATTGGGAATAGTAATTCCAGCTGACTTTCATATTTTTCAGAGGGGTTGAAACCAGGGTTTCGGTTCAAGCCCCCGCTTCAGGAACCGTTAACCTAGTGGGTACCGCCGTTCTTTACCCACGGGTCACGTTGCAGTGACCTTGCCATTTTTCGTTGTCCGGTTGCCCTGGTTCTTGCACTCACTGTAGTTCGATCTACTGACTGCATCACTGGCACATCGTACCTCAATTCTACCAAACTTTCAGGAACTTGCGTCAACCACATTGATTTTTTCTGTGCTCGCTCTTCACTGAATTTTTGGACTGGAGTCCCAGCTCCTTAATCCTGGGTTTTTGAGGCACTCTGGTTCTGCGCTGGCCTTACAGCGGGTGATTTTCCACATTCCTTGGGATATCCTGGAATACACTGGTTATTTCACTGCTTGGCTGGGTGTTGACCACTGTGGACAAATAATACACTGGTTCTGCGCTGGCCATACAGCGAGTTTTGGGTATTCTACTTTTCCCACAGGGGGTGAGCTCCCCTTTGCAATCTGACTGGCTCTAATTCACAGTGAATGATTTTTGCACTACATTTCATTGCTGCAATTCAGATCTTGTTCACTTTGGGGGCCAACTACGTACAGCGACATCCACTGATTTTGTGTGAATCAACCAGTTTTGACAACGGCAACGTCTTCGCAGAGACGTTCACAGAGACGTGGACGAGCCCAAGCGAGGTTCATCTGGCAATTGCACAAAAAGGGAATCCAATCTATTCCCAAGTGGAGACTGACCCAGTTAGTGAGCAAACTCCAGAATCATCACTCCAAAGATCAAAATTTCATCAATCGCATCAACAGAGAAGTAATGGCGGGTACAACAAGTACATCAAGCCCCTGGCGATGCCATACATGCAAAAAGATCTGCAGTGCATCACATCAGTTCTGTGGCGTGTGTGGGATTTCATGGCATCTATGTGCCGACCCATCCTACCAGGCACCGCCGAGACAAGCCAGGTCGCAGCGTTCAGTCCAATGGAGCTATGCAAACGACTGGACAGATCAGGATTGGGAGGATCCTCAATGGGACCCACAGCAATCCAGCCACTCTCAATGGACAGCGTCCCCGAGAAGGCGTACCTCTTCCAGAAGACGGCCATCAAAGAAAGGGACCAAAAAAGATGCCGAAACAACAAAAGGAGCAAAGGGCAAAGGCAAGAATGCGAGCTCGGACCAAGACAGAATTGGTCCACCTCCATTGCCTACCAACCCGGTAGACCCACCTTGGCTGCAATCGATGAGTTCCATTGCTGCCACCATGCCACCTCCGATACAACAAAACTCGGAGGACAAGCAATTAAAGAGCCTTATGGCAGTGTTGAAAAAGCACAGCGACACGCTGCCACCAGAAGTCCAGAACATGGTGAACGAAGCTGCAATCAAAGAAGGACAGCAACAGACCAAGCAACTCCACGCGGTGGTCGCAGCCCATGGACGAGCTCGCAAAGAGCTGCAACAGGCTCAATTGGCACGCTTTCAGCTTCACAACGCTTGGAGGGGATTTCTCAGCCAAGCTGTCACTCAGTGGCAGGGCTACAGTGCACAATTCCTGGAACAAGAAAAACAGATGAACGAGCGGGTCAATACAGCAATGGAAGCTTTGAACCAAGCAAAAGAAAGCCTGGCCAAAGCCAAGTCCACGGCCGGAGTCGAAGCCAAAGAAGACACCATGGCCATCAGCGACGAAGAGCCAGACAAGGAGATCGCAGGCTCCACAGCCGATCGCATCCAAGAAGGCCTCACCAATTTGCAGTCCAGCCTAGAGGCGCTACAAACCTCAGCCGAGCAGATGGTGGAGGACGAACAAAAGGCCCTCAAGCGACCACGCCTAGACACGGGTCAGCTGGACTCAGCAAAGCCGTCCGAGTTGCCTGGTGCTGCATCGGGTTTTGGTTAGGCCGAGTAAATACAGATCAGGTTTCTATTGCTCCAAGGCCTTTTATCCATGCAACAGATGTTCACCATCTAGTTCCCAAATGGACGCACACAGTTCTACATGAACGCAGTTTTGTTTCAGAGTGGCAAGCACAAGATGCAGCGTTTCACTTGGCATATGAAGTGAGCATTTTGCCGCTCCAGTGCCACCCAGTTTTGTCCGAACCATCGTCACCAGCAGATGCCATGTCGACTCAGTTTCACCCGATTTTGTCTTGCAAGGGTTCAGTTGCTGCATCCCCATGTGACGATACCCCCATGAAAGCCACACTAAGGAAATGTGTTACATTTTCCGATGTCCTCTGCATTAGGATAGGCGAAGACACTTCCTTTGCTTTTCAGGACTTTTGGACTCATGTTGATGCCTTGATTTCAGTTTTGAAACCTTGGACCATGGACACACAGCATGAACTGGATGGATCAACCGACTATGGCCAAGCCCGTAAGACCATAGTACCAGGCAACAGGCTGCACCCAGTACTCAGGCAACATGAACCTGACCGGATGGATGAGCCTGCTTCTAACCAGTCCCATGAGCATCAGATGCATCCGCCAAACCCCGATGTACAGATGCAGCGGTGGCCGATACGTTCTTCCGTTTGTACAGAGGTGCCGTCCACGTCCATGCACACACTTAATCCTGTAATCAACCAGCATGATGCCCAGCTTGCATTCAGTGACCAGGTTTCCTACAACCCTTGTGCCAAGCCAACAGCTGTACGTCCATTCCACATGTCAGTGCTCAGTGACATCCAGCGGTCATTGCAAAGATTCGACACTCACCCCATGGTAGCCTGCAAAGCAGTACGCCATGAGCCCGCCAAGGGAAGAGGAAGGACACTCCAGCTCAAGAGGATTGACACTGCAGTGGATGGACACACTGAATGCACCCAGCCAATCATTGCCAAAGTCAGGCGTGAGCATGAAAGTCCCATCGCACATCTGGTCGGACCACAGCAGGATGGAGATGACACAGAGGATGAACAGATGGATGAGCACGATCACCCAGTGTTGCCTGCATTTGTCAACTACCTAACCAACAGGTTAGAAGGACTCGGGCTCAATCCACATGACAATGACTTTGACCTTGCTGTACGCACATGGTACATTGATCATCGCACCATCCATAGATGGACCGCACCTCGCATTCTGCAATTGGTATAGGACCTCCAAGGGGATGGGAAGCACAAATCCAATCCTTGTGGGTAGGCCAACTCAACAACGATGACTGGTTTGATGTAATCATTGTAGAGCCTGATCCCCCGTTTGTAGTATACGACATGATTGTCACGCAGTCTCTGGACATGCCACGTGTTGCTTCCATGGTCACCGTCTTGCCAGGTAGAGCCGATACCTTCCAGATGTATTCGGTGGCCTGTTCATTGCCTGAAGTTGTCAGTGGATATGAATTGGTCCAAGCAGCTGACGCAGGGAGACACTGTAGACATGCTGAATGCCTCATCACATACAGGTGGATTCAAATCCCCAACACGTTACGCCCAACGCACCAGGTTGGTCATGGTGATGGGTTTCAGATTGTGGTCCATGATCAGGAGCGCTTATCACTGTCAAAACATGTAGATGATGCCAGTTCGTCAGAAGCCATCACTACCAGTCCAACATACTCTCCCGGAAGACATGCACAGGCAGCCTCCAGCAATCAGCCAGCACGTTTCACCACAATGCTTCATCTTTTCCAGCTTGAAGGTGTGGAAGTGTGTTGTCAAGTCCTCAATGACCAACGTATTTTGCCGACTCAAGAAATTGCAGATGCACTGCACATACCACTGGATTGCCTGGAAGCTATCCATGTCATGCCGCGCACGCCTTTTCAGATGCCAGAGTATGACATGGTGGCTGTAGTCCAACGTACTGGAGACCTATCGCCCAACACCATGGATAGGCTCATGCTTGTGGATATTGTATATCAACACCATCCAGACTCGAACGGAGTGACTCACAGACCCACTTTGGTGCGGGAAGTTCAACGCGTTGGTCATCAAATTTTGCGCCAGCAAATCTTGCTTGCTGCAGCCGCGCATCACTATTGCATCCTAGTGACCACACAATGTGCTGTCACATTTGATGGTGTTTTGTGGCCTGAAGATGAACACAGCCCAAGACCTGTGCACCATGGTTCCTATGCCCAAGTCATAGTACCACCACCACCCACGCATGACCTTCCTACCCAAATGGCTGTGGAAGTCGCTCACCAAACGGTCGAGCACGAGGAAGCACAGGCAGCCCTTTTTGACCCATCCAGTGCTGATGATGACATCGCCAATGCAATAGACACAGACGATGCCGACTCTGATGATATTCAGCTTACACAAGTTGCTGCGAAATATCGCAATGTTGCCACTTTCCAAACACGCTTGCCGGCAGATGCCGATCATCTTCCACAACACAAACCAGAGTGGAAGCATGACCCACTTGCGCAGACGGCCGATGATCCGCCACAACAGGCCAGGCCCCTACAAGCTGAATGTTCAGCGCAGTACGTGAGTCCGACATCGAAGCCGTCATTGCCGACAACTCCGCAACAGAGAGAGGTCACCGCCAGCCAAAGCAGCACCTCCACCTTCAGGTTACTGCATCCCACTGAGGCAATTGGTGCAATGCCCACAAACGATGTCAGACCCATTCACACTCCACAACATCCAGGTGACCCAGTAGCCAAGCCATGTACGGCAAGGTGCCCTAAACAGCTCACCATCACAAACTTCTTCAGAGCGCCACAGGGAAAGAAAGTTCAATCTGAAGCCAAGAAGCAGACAACCATTGGACAGTTCTTCAAGGTCAAACCCAACCGAGAAGTACCTGAGCACCAAAGCTGCCTTGATGTGTTGCCTTCTGTGTTCCAATGCACGGTCCAGTAGAACATACTCAGACAGTGCAAGCACGCACAGGCTATCACCATGAAGCTGAACCTCCCACATTTGAAGCGAGGGCTCCAGCTCAACCTGCCAACCCTGAAGCGCCACGACCACGCCCCATTTGGCATATGGAGTTGAACATCTTCCTTGAGGAAGCCATCACACACCGACGTGAGGTCGGACCCGAATTGCCTGTGGAAGTATGGTACGTTCATCATGCCGACATGCCCATATGCCGACACCCTCGCTTGATCAGATTGGACGACATACGTGATTTGTGGTACGCAGACCTATGCAATGCATGGTTTGACCAACTCCGCAGGCACCAGCCGGTAAGGGTCCACATCGTCAAGCCGACACCGCCATATCAAATGAGACGTCAAGCGGTGATCCACATCATCCTGGAACAAGGGATGACCCCAGAGAAAGCCGCCATTCTGCTCACCGTTGCCTTCCATGGAGGTACCAGGATGGGCCTCATGCAGCAAGCAGAATCATCCCCAGTGGACACCTGCACAGAACGTGTCATTCAAGACCATGGCCTGCAACCTCAATGTGATTTTCGTCCATGCCACCTGTTCTCCGGTAGGTTTCGTTTTCACCACCACAACACTGAAAGAGTGCCCTCTGGCATCAGCTTATTGCTCGATGTAGGGGACCATAGGCTCCAAGCACCGGCACAATCCAGCACCGATGATCCCATGCTTGTCGAGCCAAACGACACCACCGTGGCAGAAGAAGCAGACATCATGGATGATACAACTGCATTGATGCAACGGCCCAGGTACAAAGCGTTTCCCAGACCAACAACAGGTACCGGTCAAGGCATCCCACCTGCGCCTACCAGTTCCTCATGGTTCACTATCTCCCAGCCGCTTGCACCTACAGGTACTAGCCAACACCAGCCGGTCCAATGGACCACCATCCAGGTCAGAAACCTTGCAGATTTCCACACAATGCTACAGTGGTTGTCGAACCGTGCACAACACGACCGATGCCAACCAGATGCTGGTCAAGCCAAAATTGCCACTTGGTACCTTGAGCCGCAAGTGATGCCTCGTAGTGACCATTACCGTGACGTCCTGTTGTCTGCCAACCCGACCCTGTGGCCGAGTGAGGTACTGCAGCGTTGGGCCGACATTTTGCAACCATCCCAACCAGTTGACCTCTATGTAGTGCAGCCCGATCCACCAGGAGGAATGCCCGATGTTTTTGCCCATGTCATCGTCACCCAAAAGGCACCGCCTGATCAGGCAGCAGCACTGGTCTCTGTTACTGAACTGCTTGAGGACCCGTGGCACCCATCGAGATTTGCCCTCTTCTTGCATAGCCCAGTAACCAGCGATGCACTATTTGAACATGCAGGCATTCCGCAAGACCAAGCAGCTGCCACACCTGGGCTCAGTGCATACCACGGCACAACACACATACCGCATGGCAGCTCCTACCCAGTGCGCTCGGGTTTTGCTTTCGAGGTTGTCACTGACTCACTTGATTTTGAGGAAGAAGGGAGTGCTCTCCTGCAATTCTCCCCTGCCTGGCCAGGAAAGGAACACCAAACCTCCGACATGCCCAATGCAGCTACTGCTAGCAGCAGCCATGCTGCTTGCTGTGAGCAACTCCTTGAGTCCATGCGACAACTTGAAATGGCTATGCAGCGAATCAACACAGCTCTTTGCTCCAGAACGGTGGTTTCACCGAAACAAATGCAGTTAGAGCCTCACCCAGAGGTAACTCAACCCATGCATATCTCCCTATACAAAGACCCACCAATCGAAGATGATACCACTCATTGCAACACACCAGGACTGGGACGACAGCCCGACACCTTGCACCGCTGGCAGCAATTAACTGCCATCAGACCCAAAGAAAGAGGCCCGTCCAATGGCACCCATCATGACCTGGTACGTGGATCATGAGCGCTTCCCACAGTGCTTTGCCCCAAGGGAAGTGTTTGTCACTAGACATCCACAGGCATGGAAGCGACTCATCCTCCAAGCATGGAATGACATTTATTTGCCTGCAAATCTTGAAATAGTCATCGTCCAGCCAAATCCCATCATGATGGAAGAGCACTTAGTAGCTCATGTGATTGTGCTACAACAGCAAATGCCAGGATTCACCACTGCGTTGCTCACCACACTGGATAGTGCGACACCTGGAGTACACAGGCGACATGCCACCATTGCCCCGACTGAACTCAGCAGAGCCACGCTGCTTGCACTTGCTTTCCATCCTCAGGAATGTGAGCAAGAATCCAACACCTGCGATACCTGGGTTGGGGAAGAGGCTCTGGACGAACAGGCACCCATGCCACTCTTGCCAGGGTCATCATGCACTGCTGCGTTGCACCGACATGTGCCAATGCCACCAGGACAGCCAGACCCATGGAACAGCAGTGTCCCCAAACACTGCCCACATAGTGACGCTTTGCCTGCAAGCAGTCCTTCCCGCCAAAGCACAACCAGAGCATGTCAGTCTCGATGATGACAAGCCACAACAGTTGTGGTTTGCTAATGAAGCCTGGAAACTCGCCCTTGAAGCTGAATTGCCATTGCAACTCCTCCCACTGCCTGATGGGCTCGTAGTTCCTGAGCAATCCTACTGGCCGTTGCTTCAACCGCCACCATTGTCAGATGTAGCCGACATGACCTACACACTTTACCTGGACGGAGCCGCCAATGGCCAAGAAGCCGGATGGAGCGTCATTGCTATTGCAAACTGCCACCAGCAAGAGACCTTCCTTGGATGCATTTATGGTACTGTACAGCTCAACCCACATCACCCTGACTGGCTAGGGGCAACCACAGCTGACAACATCTCTGCAGAGCTGTCGGCCATGGTTGCTGCTCAAAACCTTGCCATGAGAGGTCCGGCAACAACCAATTTTGTATACGCCCTGACCTCTCCCTGAGCCGCACTGTAGCCACAGCCTCGACCACATGCAAGTCCAACCAGCCCCTTGCCAGACTGTGTGGGGCTTTGGGCCTTTGGCTAGGCCCCAAAGCGATCATCCATGAAGTCAGAGGCCACCAAGGGCATGCCTGGAATGAACTAGCAGATGCCGTTGCAAAGTGGGCAATGCAACAGCACACTGACCCTGCGACAGGACAATTTGCCCAACTGCACCAGCTTGCCACCAACCCACACGATGTGGATTGGGTTTGGATGCAAACCACGCATCCTGCAATTGCAACCTGCTTCCCACCGCTCAGCCAACAACAAGTGATGCACTTCACGCAGCCTACCACAAAGCTCGGCATCCTGCCAACTGAGCGCCAAATCGACGACCATCATGAAGCAGGACTGAAATGGGGCCTTAAGGTTTGTACAACCAATGTTCTTGCAGCCGAGGTCTGGGCCACACACACAGCAGGCACCAAACGTACTGGGCAGAGGACGGTGCGCCTTGACCAGCAATGGCACCAAGCCAACATTCATGTCATCGGTGTTCAAGAGGCCAGAACGCCCCAAGGACGTTACCATGCACCTCATTATCATATCCTGGCCTCCGGTGCCAAATGCAAGAGGGCACCACTCTATGGGTGCGAATTGTGGATCCATAAGACTTTGCCGATAGCAACAGACCCTCAAGGGAAACCCATTGTACTCGGCAAAGCGATCCTCACTGTCCAGCACGCCGATCCACGCCGCCTACTGGTAGAAGCGAAGATCGGCCATTATGTTTATGCGTTCATTGTCCTGCATGGCCCAAGCCTTGCCACAGCAGCACAAGATGTTCCTGACCCCATTGAAGCAGCCACACAGTGGTGGGATGAAACAGCAGCCCTTTATGCCAAGTACGTGACTGCTGGGGCCCAATGGGTTTTCATCGATGCGAATGCTCCCCTGGATGCTGGGGACGGCTTGCTCATTGGACCACACGGTGCCGAACCTGCCAATCATGCAAGCGCACGGTTTGAGAGCTTCATCCAACTGCAGCACCTAATGGTGCCTTCCACCTTCGCCTCCATCCATGATGGCCCAACCACCACATGGACGCACAGCACCGGAAAGAAGAGCCGCAAGGACTACATCCTTCTCTCCCAGGAAGTGGCAAAGTTGGCTAGCAAAAGCTGGGTAGAAGTACACCATGATAGCACATTTGCACACGAAGACCACCTGCCGGTCGTCCTGCAGTGTGCCGGATGGCTTCCAACATCTCATACCCACCCGCCCATCGGATGGGACGACCGTGCCATGCTGGACCCAGCCAAAGTTGATGCATTCCAGCAGGCGCTGCGCACGCTACCATTGCCTGCGTGGGACATAGGGGTAGATGACCATGCTGCCCTGTATGAGCAGCAGTTGCTGGCCCTTGGCCGCCAATTCTTTGCACGCAAACCTCGCAAAGAGCGACCTATCACCCTCAGCTCCCAGACATTGGAAGCCATTGCATTCAAAAGGCACGTACTGGACTTGGGCCGACAAACCAACAGCATGCACCATGAGGACTTCAAGGCAGAACTGCGAAACATCGAAAAGACGGTCGCTCGTTTAGTGCGCGATGATATCCAAGGTTTCTACAATGACTTGCTGAAGCAGATTCAGGCATCTGGAGAAATCTCCAACCACCGCCTGGTCTTTCGGCTCCTCCATAGGTTGGGCCGCAAGAAAGGTGCAGGAGCAAACGGGCCCAGGCCCCTGCCGATGATCCAGAAACCTGATGGTACCACTGCCAGCTCATACCTTGATCAGCAGCGCACATGGATGCACCAGTTTGCAAGCATTGAGGCTGGAGTCCCCCGTACTTGGGACGAGCTTGAACAGCAGCACGCTGCCTTGCAACAATCCCAGCATTGCCATGACCTTGAACCTGCAGCCTTCCCCGGCCAATGGCAAATCCGCATGCTAATCTCCAAATTGCACCGAGACAAAGTCCCAGGTCCCAACCTTGTGCCACCTGCGTTGCTCAAAGCTGGGGGTAGTGTAGTGGCAAAACAGCTTTCAGTGATGTTCACCAAAGCTGCTGCAGGCGCTCAGGAACCCCTCCATTGGAAAGGTGGGGTCCTGATCCCACTCTGGAAGGGAAAACTGGCGCCTCACCTGGCAAATGGATATCGTAGCATCTTTATCTCGAATTACACTACCAAACTATATCACCAGTGTTTCCGTGCCCATTTGGTAGATGCCTGGGAGCAAACCTTGACACACCTCCAATGCGGCGGCAGGAAAGGAATCGGTGCCGACGTGGCTCACCACATCGTACAATGCCACCAATCATGGTGCAAACAGAAAGCAGTGCCTTCAGCTGCTCTGTTCTTTGACCTCAAATCGGCATTTTACATGGTATTGAGACAGGCCTTCACTCAAATTCCCTCCCATGATGACGCATTCATGGCAGCGATGTATCATGTAGGACTGACCCCCGCCGAGGTTCACAAATTGATCGCCAATGCTGCAACCGATGATGCTGTCAAAGGACTTCCATGCCACATGCAACACATCCTGCATGACCTTTTGCACAATACTTATTTTACAGTGCAAGGCCTCCCTGATCCGTGCCAAACGACTCGTGGCACCCGGCCAGGGGATCCCATCGCCGATGTGTTGTTCAACCTTTGTATGCACCTCATCCTGACCGACTTTCATGCCACCATGGAGCAAAGTTCTGATGTCCCGTGGTTAGGCCAAGCAACTCCGGTCTCCGACTTGAGTGACATCCCAAGCATACCGCCCACCGGGTTCATTGATGTTACATTCGTGGATGACTGCGTGGTCCTGATCCATGGACGTTCCAATGACAATGTAGCAGCAACCATGAAAGCAGTCGTTCAAGCCATGGACAAAGCTGCTGCCACACGGGGGCTCAGCATCAACTATGAACGTGGCAAGACGGAGGCACTATGGACCATTCTTGGCAAAGGGGCCAGACAGATGAAACAAACTCTCCATGAAGCCGGCCAAATCCTGCAGTGGACACATGAGGGCATTCAATATACGATACCACTGTGCCACACATACAAGCATTTGGGGACGTGGCTCCAAGCGCACCACAAGCATACCAGGGAAATCCTGGCCAGGAGCTCGGCTGCCAAGCAACAGTACGGACAGCTGGCACGTTCCTTTTTCACCAAAAAGTGTATCACCTTGCCGGTCAAGAGTGCCATTTTCCAATCCCTGGTACTCTCCAAGATGCTTTACAATGTGCACACATGGACATCCGTCACACCCAAGCACATGCACTCGTGGATTAACCACCTCAAAGCCCCCACTGGCACCCTACTGAAGGGGCTGCTGATGGCGCCTACCAGATTCATGCATACCACTGATGAAATGATGGCCTGCGCCGGTATCCTCCCGCTCATGGACCAAGTACACGCCAACCGGCTGAGGTTCCTGGCACGACTGCTTGGCGCCTGTCCCCCTATCACATGGGCGCTGATGCACCACACCACAGGACATCATTCCTGGATGGCACAATGCATGGAATCATGTCAATGGATGCTCTACCACTATGACAGCAAGCTTCCGCTGGACACCTCATCGCTCTTCCAGGACTGGGTGCAGTTCGTGCGACTGGATCCCAACTGGAAAGGCAGGGTCCGAAAAACAAGCAAGCTAGCCTTGTCATACCATCGGGCAAGAGCCGACCATGCCATTTGGCAACGGCACTTTGACAACCGCCTAGCCGCAGCAGGGGCGACACTTCCCGACAAGTCCAAACCGCAGCCAGCTCCGGAGCGTTGGCAATGCGACCTGTGCCAGAAGGTGTTCAACTCCACCAGAGCGCTCGCCATGCATGCTGCACGAGGGCATGGCTACAGGAAAAAGGTCAGATACTTTGCAATCGGAGACACATGCCAAGCGTGTGGGCAAAACTTTCACACGAGAAAAAGGCTCTCTGTGCACTATGAAAAGCAGCAAAAGTGCTATGACATAGTCACTGCCTGTTGGCCGCCTTTTCCAGCTGCTATGGTGCAAAGCCTCGACATGGCCGACAAAGAAGACGAAGCGCAACTGCGCAAACAAGGGTGGTGGGCCGCAAAAGCTTTCCAACCGGTGCAGCAGACCCAGGGTCCCCCACTACCCTCTGCTGGCTCTGCTGCCGCTCAAGCCATGTATGACAAGATGATGCAGAGACGTCCGAGCGACGAATTAGCCTATACGCAACTGCAGGGCATTCGCATCACAAAGCTTCCACCAACTGACCCACAGCTCTGGTGGACACGTGCCGACCTCCCGTCCTTCATTATGCAGTCGGTTAGCGGCAGAGACTGTGCTGGCGGCGCATTTGCAATGCAAGGTCTCGCCAGAGAGACCGCCCTGCTCCACGTCCGAGCACTTGTTGTGGTGCACTTCTTTAGCGGATTTCGCAGGATGGGCGATATTCATCACATCCTCGACCACCGCACCATGGAGACAGGAGCACAGGTCTTTACCATCTCGGTAGATCTATGCATGCAACGGGTCAACGGCGACCTTGCCACGCCACAGGCCTCAAGATGGTGGCGAGAGCGAGTCCTTGCTGGACAAGTGGTGGCGGCTGGAGGAGGCCCACCATGTGAAACGTTCACTGTGGCCCGACAATATGAAGGAGGCCCCAGACCGTTGCGGGACTCTGCCCACCCCCTCGGTCTTCCGGGACTCACTCTCAAAGAGTGGGCACAGCTGCGTATCAGTGACCGACTCCTACGCTTCCTGCTCGACGTTCTCGTGGCCCTAGCTCTCATGGGGATGAGCGGATTTTTGGAACATCCGCAATTTCCAACGTGGTGCACCAGAGGCTCTCCGGCGAGCATTTGGGCCACCGAAGCCCTCATCATTCTGAAGAACCTGGGGTGCTTCTCCGTGGTGAGCTTCGATCAATGCACAGTTGGTGCCCTGGGGAAAAAACCGACCACTCTCCTTTTGCTGAGACTGCCGAGGGTGCGAGACAGGCTCTTGGGGCGTGGCCGAAGTGGACGGTGCAATCACCCGCCTGGAGCTCACGTGGCGCTGATTGGCCGTGAGGAAGATGGCACATTCCACACGGCCAAAGCCAAAGTATATCCCTACGGCCTCAACAAGATACTGGGTGAAGCGCTCTTTGATGCAGCGGTTCAGTGGCAGCACCTCGACATCGCAACCGACCTGCCCAAGGAGTTCACCCCGTACCTTGAACAGAGTTGCCACGCCCCGGAGGTGGTACAACCGGACTACCACGGTGGCAGCTGAGATAAACTCAGCGTCGTAGTGCATCGACCAGACCAAGCACCAAGACGGTGCAGCAGAGCAAATGGAAAAAAAATGGGGTTGAAACCACCAACCAGATACTATTGAAAAGTATTCAATAGTCTTTATCTATGATGTACCATAATATGTGATTCACTGTATACCATAATATCTTAATGATCTTAATATACCATAATATACTAACTCATTGGGGAACCCCGTTCATGATGGTGGGATGACGATAACTATTTATTTTTGTTTTGACCATTGCCCATATGGGTTTGTTTGAAAACACGGTGGTAGCAAATCCACGGGGTGAAAACCTGATATATTCCCGTTAGAAGCAGGTACACACCATTTTCAGTAAGACCTCCTAAATCAGATTTGACAAAATTATGCAAGTGCTTTGAGTGGGGTGGGAGTGACATGTACCCCAAGCCGTTGACATTCTCACCTCTGTATATCCAGCGGGACGACCATTGCGGCCAAAGACCAACCTGACCAGCAAAAATCAGGCCCTCGAAAACCTTCACACGTAGCCACGTACAACATAAAACCCAGTTGCCTAATTTTTAAGTTGTGTAAATTTTGGCTAGATAGGTTAGCCATGTCAAACCTTCAGCTGGAGCGGATTGAATGACCCATCTCGAGCCAAAGAAGCCTATCCGAGATTCACGATTCAAACGGCTGTAGTCGCATTCTTTCAATTTAACGTGTTTTCCGGATAAATGTAACTATCTCAAGGATTTGAACTTTGAATTTGATGAGAAGTAATTTTTCTCAAACCAGGGCAAATTTTCCAGCCATGTTGACTGTTCACAATGAAGAATAGTTTAGGGAGGTCCAATTCCGAAGACTTGACAATACGACTCCGCGTGTGAGAAAAAACACAAGCACGGATCCTGCAGCGTGCTTGCTCCGGGGCTACTTGCTCAGTCGCTAATGTTGGGACAACGGGCTACGATGGGCTACGCGAAATATGGTTTTCCTGTTTTTGGACAAAACGGAGATGGCAACGTACCGTAGACAAAGCAACGTTGCAATGTTTATTGGTTTTTACAGGTCCCGGACACTTCGTGCTTTCCCAAGGAGTGCATGCTATCTCCGAGGTTCGCCCCAAAAAAATAGAAAATCGAAAAATAAAAACAGCCGAGAAGGAACCCTGGTCTGAGGAAGCACCTTTCCCTTGGGGAAAATATAGGTTCAGGGGGCTGCACGGGGCTGCTTCACTTTAGTATTTCAACATTTTTTTTCGGTGGAATGGGAAAACAGGGCAAAAGTACGACTCTGCGGGTAAGGATGTCAGCTGACTACTTCATCCGAAGCAATTATGGAAAAAACTGAAAAAACAGATGTGGGGTTGAAGTGAAGCGGTTAAAAGGGGATTAGAGTGTTTCAGACCAAAACAGTTGAGATAGACACGTTTAATTGAGAGGGAGAAAGCTTGCACCCACAGATCTTCGAAAGATGTTTAGAGTTTCAACATGTTTTCAACCCCATTTCCACATGAATTTTCAACGTTTACCAATGAATACTTCCACTGTTGCAGGTTTTTGTTCCATCCCTTGCCTTTTTTTACCATCCTGATTTGTGTTTAGATACCCATTCATTTACCCCGGATGGAGTCTAGCCATAGCCCGTTTCCTTTCAAAGCCGCTTGAACTTGGACCTATGTGGCTAAGCTGATTGCTGGCCAGCGAAATGTCCAGCCTTTTGCCAATTTCCCAGAATTGGTTGAAGGATTTTTTTTTACGAGAAACATATGGAAGAAAAATAAACATATGTAAACACATGTAAATAATTAAACACATGTCAACACATGACACATCTAGACATCCACAGTAATCTACTTAAGTAGGATTTATCCACTACACATGTTCTAAAATCACCGAGGCCATGTAAATTCTGCCAGGCTTCGGAAGCCCCTGGTCCTGGGCTGATCCTTTCGACCGAGCGACTGGACGACCACTGACCACACATAGCCGCTGGACCCGCTGGACGGATCCGCTGGATTTTGGACGACCACTGTCCCTGTAAGACGTAAAACATGGGGATTTTGACCAAGTTGAGGATCTTGGGATGCTTCAGGTTTGTTAACATAAGAATTACAGGGTTTTTAGTGTCAGAGCACGCATTTTTTTTTGGATTATGTCAGCAAAAACAACAAAGTGTTGGGATTTAAACAACAAGGAAAATAACAAATAGGATGAACATATTGATTTTAACAGCAGATCATGTGAGCAACCGTAAAAACCCCGGCAATACTAAATATGTATTCGACGGACATTGGTTTATGGAAATTGATGGAAATTGTTAGAAACACGAGGTAAGCGATGGGACCTTCCCAAATTAGCGATACCCCTTTTCAAGGTTATGTCATCATATTTCTGTAATATCCACATTAGCGATACCCAAATATCACATATTATTCATAGTTCATCACATATATATATAAATGCAGCAGTTTCCTGCAAGCGATACCCCCCAAGTTTACCATATATCATTATTGTACAAACGTGTGGTAAGCGATGGGACCTTCCCAAATTTGTGGATGTCCTTTCCGTGAACCTAGGGTTTTCACAATCGCTCATGTAAGTGTGACATGGTGATCCATTTCTCACCTACTATGGTTGTGCCAACTGCAAGGTGGTGCCTGTTCTGGTTGTTGGTTGACCCATGTAACGGGGCACCACCTTGTAGATATGTTTGTTGGTGGCACGGTCACGTGATGCTATGCCTCATGTTAACTTGTACCATGCGGTCTTACGTCACGAATGTGTTTTGCTAGAGATGTTCTACGTTACGTCATGGGGTTTGGGGTAGTACGTCTCATGTTAACCTGTACCATGCGGTCTTACGTCACGAATGTGTTTTGCTAGAGATGTTCTACGTTAGATCATGGGGTTTGGGGTAGTACGTCTCATGTTAACCTGTACCATGCGGTCTTACGTCACGAATGTGTCTTGTTAGAGATGTTCTACGTTACGTCATGGGGTTTGGGGTAGTATGTTTCACGTTAACTTGTGCCATTGGTCTTACGTCACGAATGTGTTTTGGTAGAGATGTTTACGTCATGGGGTTTGGGGTAGTGCGTTTCACGTTAACTTGTCACGTTAACTTGCGCCATTGGTCTTACGTCACGAATGTGTTTTGCTAGAGATGCTCTACGTTACGTCATGGGGTTTGGAGTAGTACGTCTCATGTTAACTCCTGTACATGCGGTCTTGCGTCACGAATGTGTTTTGCCAGAGATGTTCTATGTTATATACGTCATGGGGTTTGGGATATATAGTACGTTTCACGTTAACTTGCATCTTGGATGAAACAGGTATGTGTTTAAACACAATGAACCTGTTTTGATATAAATGCTTACTTTGATCGGGGAATGGTTGGCCATGTGTGTGTGTGTTTGGAAACAAAGATGAACATGTGATCTTACGATGCATAACTTTTAAAGGAAACCCATGTGCACAAGACGTTGCTTGGTGCGCGTTATATCACCATTTTAAACTGCAGTTATAACCCGATTTTCACATAGCACCCAATACTGCATCCAACAGCAACAACAACAACAACATTACTCGCATCCACTCGTCAGCCAGTTCGAGAAGAATCCAGCAGTTGAAATGCTAACACGTTGCCACAACGAATAGGAGAGCATCATTTCAAGTGGTCATCGAAATGTTCTTAGAAAAGTCCTGGGTTTTGCGGATTCTGGTCTACAACATATACAAAGATATACGACATGCGCAGAAAATCAGAAAGTCTGTACTAGATCCATAGAATCTGAAACGAAACTACAGATTCATAATGATTCATATTCAATCAGGTTGGTGTTACCAAAACAGGATCCTGTGTCACCAAAACAGGTGGTTCTACCATGTGGAGAGCCCGTGTTGGACCCTGTGAAGCTTGGCGGGAATTATGGCAATGGCTTTGTGGAACTGCTGGTCACTAAGATAGACCATGTACAGTTGGTTTATGTTGACTTAATTATTGGTAAAAAGGATCTATCATGACTTATTGTAGAATAAAAATGGATAAAGTAGGTGCTAAACATGTTGAAATATCTTGCCCCTTATATTATGTATTGGTTGAACTATGGTGGAGTTGGACCCATGTTTTGTTGTTTCTCTGGCTTCATTACTTATATAAATATCACAAGCCAAGACAACATAGTCCCGGTGTTTCCAGGATGGTAGATATTGTTCTTGCCGCAGATTTCCAGGTTTCCGTAACTTTTCTATCCATGATTTCATCATATTTCATCCCAGCATCTTTGCTCCAGATTCTCGAGATCTCATCAACGAATTCATTTGATGCGCCCTATCGACGTTCGCTTGTCGGACTTGTTGTGCTTGGCATGTTCAAAAAACTCTAATGGTCCAAGCTTAAGACATTCTGCACCTATCACTGGCCTATCACTGGCCTATCATGATGGGTTTTGGAGATGGGTTATGATTCAGGATATTTGTATATAGACATTCGTAGTACATATGCAAGTAGATAGACAGACAGACAGATGGACAGACAGATATGATATACATATAAAATCATACAAAGTACCCCACTAAAACAACGAATTATATAATGCAAGAAATGCCGTAAGCTGTGTTTATGTGTTGTTTTGTTTCGGGGAACATTGTCCTCATCACTGTCGACGATGCCTCCGTGATTGTGATAGTGTATCATGTCCATGAATCATCGGATGCTCGCACGGCCATCTTATTTGCAGTGAATTGATGTTAATGCTGTACACACTTTGGATAAATGTTGTTTCAGCCTGTATATATATATATATCACTTGATGTTAATGCTGTACACCTATCACTGGCCTATCACTGGCCTAATGTTGTTTCAGCCAATTTTGGATAATTTTTTGAATTTTCATCCACCTGAAGCCTGAAGCGAAAAACTGGGATTTCCGTAAAAACAACACCATTCCAGTGACCTCGCAGTGTGGTTCTTGTAGTTGATTGACACGAATAGATTATTCTCTATTTATGTCTATGCAAGTACACATGTAGAATCATACATATATATATATATAATATCATATGCATATGGGCTGTCTATACACATATACATATACAAATCCATATTCACACATTCATATTCGATAAGCATGCTCCCATTCACATGCACGCATACAGATAAGCAGATCCATTTTCATGTAAATTGCTCAACAGAATCACATGCCTGTAGCATATCAAAGAATTATATGTTGGTTATCTAATGTCATTACATGTTATTACATACACGCAAAGTGGTGCCCCGCAGTTATAAGTTGGTTTATAAACCCCATTAACTATAGTTATATCTACTATAAACCATAGTTAAGCCACTTATAAGGCAACTTAGCTATCTAGGGGGCCCCACATTGCAGTTACATAATCTATAAAGTTAAACACTAAAAAAAAACAAGATAATCTCCAGTAAACTAACAAAAAATGTGGACAACCCACCATTTGCAGATCATTTCCAAGGAAACTAGGGTTTTCCACATCTGTTTGTAATTTTACCTCAGGGTACATCATGTGAGCACTGTTCAAAACCCCTGTTGATTGATGATTTTTCTGGTTTTTGCTACCCTTTATATATTGGAGATTTTCATAATGTGAATTGGCAAATCCTACCAACCATCATGTATCACTTCTATCCACGAAAATATAATCTTATATCCCCTTATGTTGATGGTTAAAACCCCCCGTTGAGTGACGAACAAATCATCAACTAACCATACTTTATCACGTCTATCACTTGCATTTTAATGCTTGAAACTCCATAGGAAATGACAACTAATCATCCACCAGCCATCAATTACCAAATAGATCCACATGTTTTGCTGCTTGATACCTCTATAAACGATGATTAAACATCCATTAAGCCACACTCATAATCCACCTATCACTTCTAACACTTATATCATTGGTGGTTTGATTAAATATACATATATACAGTGTGTATATATATATATATCATGTCCATCACTTCTGTCGTATGTTACTACTAAATGATGGTTAAAATCACCTATCTTACAAAGTTGCCCCCCAGTTATAAGTTGGTTTAGATTCGCCCCAGTAACTAGTTCGTTATAAGATGTTATTTGCGTACCATAAACCATAGTGAAATTGGAGTTTTTTGCACCAACTTAGCTATTGAACGGGGGCCTCACATTGTAATCATTGACTCACTGTGAGGTGGAAATCTCTGGCCATACCTGTGTCAGCTTGTGTAAAAAATCCCCCCATACGATAGCTGTGACTACCACATAGTTACCCTACTTACTAAATGATGGTTAAAATCATCTATCTTAGTGGTTAAAGTGACTATAGTCATCAACCAACCAATGCCATGCTACGCCAGGATAGCAGTGTCGCAGGCCCGGACGAGGTCGCGCTCAAGACGGCACCCTGGCGGGGATTTTAGCCATGAAACGCGTGGGAAATGGTGGAAGTTTAAGCCATGTGTTTTTTGATGCGCTTGATTTATAATAGAGTTTATAAATATGTAGTATATTTTCTATAGTATATTGTTCACTGTTGACTTTGGTTTATAATTGGAGTAAGTAGGGTAACTATGTGGTAACTATGGGGGAATTTTTTACACAAGCTGACACAGTTTTCCGAGAAGGGGCACATTGCAGGTATGGCCGGAGATTTCCACCTCACAGTGAGTCAATGATTATGGTTCTTTGAGGCCCCCCAGTGATGTTAGCTAGTTAACAAAAGCCCCAGTAACCAGTTCGTTATAAGTACCACAAACCATAGTTATTGGAGTTATTTGCACCAACTTAGATATCTTGGGGGCCTCACATTGTATGGTTCTTTCAAGTGATTGGATTTGTTTTTTTCCAGTGGATGGGTTTTCACATACACCAACAAACATATCCATTGAGATATTCTGGAATATGTGGAAAATACCCAATTATGTACCATTGCTAGATTATTTCATTCTTTTTAAGTCATGTTCCACGGTTCAAGCTACAAACAAATCACTGGGAGCTACGTTTTTGTTGCCTAATCCACAGCTTAACATACATTGATATAATCCCTTCCTCCTAATACTAAACGTCCCCCTAATACTAAAAACAGGCATCCATCTCCAATTTCCGAAAATTTCAGTTTGGCCAATTTGACTTTTAATTGATCCCCTTTAAAAAACAATTCGAAAATCAACCTACCATTTGTGGGTTCTCCCCCCTAATACTAAAAACTAGTTCACCCCGGGGTGTTTAGTATTAGGGGGGCCTAGTCCCAATCCCTCACTCCAAGCTGCCTAGCTACTCTAGCAATTAGGGGTAAGCTTCTAACTGCCATTTTTGGCAATATTTTAATTGCGTTATATAAGGAAATTTAATTGATTTTGAGATCGGAAAAAATAGTTTTTATTATTAAGGGTTTTAATTTAGTATTAGGGGTAAGTTTCGAACTGCCATTTTTGGCAATATTTTAATTGCGTTATATAAGGAAATTTAATTGATTTTGAGATCGGAAAAAATGGTTTTTATTATTAAGGGTTTTAATTTAGTATTAGGGGTAAGCTTCGAACTGCCATTTTTGGCAATATTTTAATTGCGTTATATAAAGAAATTTAATTGATTTTGAGATCGGAAAAAATAGTTTTTAGTATTAAGGGTTTTAATTTAGTATTAGGGGTAAGCTTCGAATTGCCATTTTTGGCAATATTTTAATTGCGTTATATAAAGAAATTTAATTGATTTTGAGATCGGAAAAAATAGTTTTTAGTATTAAGGGTTTTAATTTAGTATTAGGGGTAAGCTTCGAACTGCCATTTGGTTCCCTAATAATAAATACCCCCCTAATACTAAAAACTACCTGCCGTGTTTTGTATTAGGGGGGGGGTTTAGTATTAGGAGGAAGGGATTATTCCCATCGCATGTATCATATAATTATATGATATATTCTATATAATTCCCATTGATAATATTCCCATTGATATATATATAGTAATATCATATTCTATAACTATATCACCATTTTTGCCAGTCGAAATCTGCGAATCTTCCCCGCGTTTTCTGATGATTTGACTCCAACTGAGTCGCTGCATCACCCGATGGCTCGCTCGGTTGCGTTCGTTGCGTAACCGTTAGGTGCAAATGCTCACGTTGCCCAGCATCCGTATGGCGTTGGATGAATCGATCTTGGACTCTTGGTGAAAGTGAATATACCCTCTGGATCCCTCTGGTAATTTAACGGTTTGCTACTGAACATGGCCATAGAAATAGTGGATTTTCCCATTAAAAATTGTGATTTTCAATAGCTATGTTAGTCATAACCAGAGGGTAAATCTGACAAAACACCCCCAGTAAATCAACTGGATATATTAAGATATAATGGGGATAATATGGTGATAATTAATATGATTACTATGATTACTAGATAATTATAAATAATCTAGATATACTATATATTATAACTGATTATCTATAGTATAGTGGGGATAATGGTGATATTATCACTAGATATATAGTTAATATAATGGGGATCTATAATATTATACAATCCCCATTACACATAAATAGTAGGATCCGCATTATCAACCATTTGATGATCACGAAAATGTGGAGGATTCTGCCGCCGCGAAGTCACTTTTTGTGCTTAATTGGTGATAGCTAAGTTGGTTGAACCAATGTAGTTAACGTTTGGGTTTTATGGCATAAGAAACGAGTTAGATGTAGTTGAACCAACTACTTGGGCGCCCCACATTGTAGATTTCTTAAACCAGGAGGTATTGTTTTATTTTTATGTGTTCTTCTGTTGATGATTCACCCCACATATGATTGAAATGTAGGGATTGTTTGATTGTGAATTTCTGAGATTATCTCATCGTGTACTTATTTTCTGGCAACCAACACAGTCCCTCTCTTTTTATGGAGCGCAGTTTCTCTCACAGTGAACACCTGATATGGTCCGCTAAACAAACTATTGCTTACTGTCCATGGTTTAAAGTAGAATATTCGCCAACAATGAAATGCAACTTCATTAGTCGCGGAAAATGGCCCAGGGACTCTTGGAATGCGACATTGCATGAGTTTCTGCATTAAGTTGAGGAAATCCAACAAGAGAATCTTCAGTAATCATCAGCAACTCTTTCAGATTGTCCAAATATAACTTGAAATAGGGGTACTGTACCCCCAAATCATCCATTTATAGATGGATTTTCCAAACCAACCATGTTGGGCTAGTTATTCCACATTATTCCCCCATTTCTTCTTTGTTGATTTTCCCCACACGTAACCAGTGTTTGCTTGTTGAATCCCTCCATTTTGGTGCGTAAATCTGTCCACCTATGCCGACTATCTCCTCTTTTTGCCAGGCGTGTTTGAAATCTGCTGATCTTTCGACAGATCGGAAGGGCGCGCAGTTGATGATGTACCAAGGTCCTTTAGCGCAGTTGAGCGATTGTTGATCGGTTAGTACGGGGGATAGGGGATTATGAACCTACCTACCTGGTTTGTTGATGTTTGTTGGGCATTCTCATAGTCCATAATTAATGGGAATCCCGTTCTCAACCAACCAGTACAATTGGATGGGCGGCTGGGGTATTTTGAATGGCTCAGTTGGTTTTGTTGCAATCTAGAAAGATGATGAAGCGACAAAATTGAGAGGTTCGCCCCAAGAAATGTTGGATTTTAGTATTTCATATATTTAATTGACCTATAAACCTACAGACATGACAAGACTTTGGAATTTTCTCTGATTAGACCTCTTAATTTTTTCGGAGATCTAATTCGCTATAGTACTACTCAATGAGCGACTCGTTGCAGGGTATCCAAGATTGGCCATGTGATTGGTTAACCACCATGAATAGGTACTAGGCAAGTTGGTTTGTAACTTTAGTTGACTATGGCTCAACAAACATAAACCAACAAACTAATATACATTGATATATTTTTGGAGAGATACGAGAAATCCCCAAGTTATAGCTCATTTATATTCCTTTATGCCATTTAGTTCAATGATCTTCCCATTAATATCTGGTTGGTGGTTTGGAACATTTTTTATTTTCCATAATATGTGGGATGTCATCCTTCCATTGACGAACTCATATTTTTCAGAGGGGTGGCTCAACCACCAACCAGATATTTTCCAAAGATAAACCACATTCAAGCACCACAGCAGGTGTCTTGTCCGGCTTGGTCCTTTCCTGCGCATTTCTGGCAAGTCGCTTGGACTTTTCTCCGACAGAACCTCGACATGGACGCATCCCAGCTGTGGGATGCGAGCGGAAAGACATGACGTCATCGGGTCACCAGAAGATAATGAGTAAATTGGTGGATGTACTGGGATTTATAGCTTATACTAGCTTATTTATGATCGCTAAGTTGGTGAATACTAGTATAACTATATGCAATACTAGTATAATTATGGTTTTTGGTACATATATCCAACCAGTTAATAAGTTAATGGGTTTATACACCAACATAAGCGGAAATCATCCACACTGATCACAATGGACCTTCCTTGAGCGTGGCAAGTTGTTATAGTTATAATATTGCAGACGGACACAGGTAATATGGTAAATGGATGTAGAAGTTAATATTAATATGTGCCAAAAGAGTTGAAACACAGTTTGGTTTCTCAACTATTGTTGACCTGTTTCGGCACTAAGGATTAGTATCTGTGTCAGTTATGGTGACTTCCCTACGACACCACTTTTAATGTAAATGATGACAAAAGAGCACCCCATGCCATGAAATGATTAGACACATATAAAACTTGTGAGATTAGTGATGCGTGCTCACGAATTACTATTTAGACTATATGCAGCTAGATACTATATCTGGTTGGTGGTTTGGATCATTTTTTATTTTTCCATATATTGCGAATAATCATCCCAACTGACTAATATTTTTCAGAGGGGTTCAAACCACCAACCAGATATAATAAACCAATGTTGATTCATCCTTCAATATACACATGTAATTATATGTTAGTAAAATGTTATGTAAAATATAGTAATTGAACATCGTGAATCTGGCTGAACTAAAACCCGGATCCATGTGTGCTATATATGGTAACATGGATCCCATCAATATACCTCAACTGTTAGCATATATACCATACATGGAGCATTTGGGTAATGACCTCTATATATTTGCTGGAGATAATCCTGGGGTATTTAAATCGATTTTCACATCCCCAGGGATCATCACAATTCAGTTGGAAAAAAACCTCAGTTCTGCGTCGACGGTTGGTTGTGGGTCAAACAATGCCATTTTTACCACCCAGGACTGGGAATGGTTTATATGTACCACCTATAAAAATGGTGATGATTTGGGGGATGTTTTTTTTTTGTGTTTTAACCACATTGATGTTCTTGTAGGGATGATGTCATCCATGGACTGGCCTGAGGCAAACCACACATACCCTGGCCTGCACCTACTGTAGAATTATTCCGCATGGAGCATGAACAAAATTCTGTATGGTCAATTTACCCATATAATGTTGTTCATGGTCATTTTTCCAATTTCTATATATATATATTATTTTTATTTATTAGTGGACCATGTTTGGATATCTCCGTTTTTTTTTTTGGGGGGGGGGTAATGCCAGTTCTTTTTCGGATCAGGAACCCTTCAGCCAGACAGATATTGATGCCATCAACGAGCACTGGGAGATGCGCGCTCTGGGCGTGTGGAATTCAGTCGACTTAAGTGGTTTCTGTTTTAAGCCGATGTTGGTCGGTTATTATTGTCATTTACCATCCGGTAAACTAACATAGCTATTGAACATGGCCATTTATAGTTGATTTTTCCCATTAAAAATGGTGATTTTCCATAGCTATGTTAAATTACCAGAGGGTAATAGGGATGTTCTTGCCTTTGACTTTTTCACGATGGACTCGGGCTGCTTTGTTCCTGCCTTTGCGCCGGCCGAGAAGGTTTGTGCCAACCATCAAACCATGGAACATACGATGATATAAGTGCATAGAAACTGATAAATTATGGTTTGTTTGTTGGTCATTTTTGGAGGGTTATGCTACCCTATAATTAGTGCGGATGTGTGGGGATGACATGATGACGGGCAGCGAGTTTTGCACACTTCTCAATTTTCTGGGTCAACTGACTAGATGACTAGATTGTACTTAAGCTTGGATACAGCCAAATCTTGTTGAGGCCATCCGTATTCGCTTCACAAATCGAAAAACATCTGCAGGCCTCGAGAAGGTGTCCAGCTGGACAAGAAGAAGAAACTCTCCATCTTTTCCCTGACGGGTTCCGTGGAGCCGGGTGGGAAATGTGGGAAGGGGATATCCTGGGATGGCAACAAGCAACAAGATACCCACATTTTTTGGGTGCCCCCTGGTGACCTAACTAAGTTGATTGTACAGTAACTAGGCCAACTGTTGGATATGTATACTGTAGTATATATATATATACTTATATGTATATATATATATACATGGGGGTTTCCCAAATTGGGGGTACCCCAATAGCTGGATGGTTTGTAGGGGAAAATCCTATTGAAATGGATGATTTAGGGGCTCCCCTATTTCAGGAAAGTGTCATTTATACACTTAGATGGGTGAACATAAAAGAATTTATAGCTGAAGAGCACCCTATTGTAGAGCTCGTGATTCACCATCCAGCCAAGACCCAGCCATGAGTTTGGGGTTGGAATATGTGTCCATGGTCTAATTTGGTTGAGGAGATGGTAGCCATTAAAGATGGGAAATCATATTGTTGTGTTTTCGAACAAGATGTAATACTCCTGATGGGGATACATTCTATCATGGGATTTAATCATTCACCATAGGGATATTCTATCAACAATAATGGTATTCCACATATAAAGGTCAACATGTAACATTAGGGTTTTACCTGCAAAGTGGGCCCGCGAAGTTATTAGTTGGTTAAGCCATTCAACGGGAGTGATGAATCTCTACCATATATCCGGTCTTTGTGGTCCTAATTGCAATCATTGCCGTACACCATAACTTGCCTATTTTGGAGGCTCCACATTGTGCTATGCACATGGTTAAATGAGCATAGCCGGGAACTCCCGGATTCAGAGGTCAGAATCCAGTGTCATGGGAAAAGAATCATCGAACTATGGTGGATTCGAGGATTTGTTTATTTAAAGATATACCCATAGGATCCATGGTGCTGGTATATATGCTAGCATTTGGGGTATATTCATGGGATTCATGTTACCATATATAGCATACATGGATCCGATGGGATATATAGATCCAATGGTTTTTGGGTGCCATTCGGCTCGGTCAACATGTTGAGAGGTACGGTCTTTTTTGGGCAGTAAATCCACCAACATTTGCAGAACTCCGCTGAGCTGATCATCGTTCTTCCGTGGTTTCAACGAATCTCTAAATACATAGACCCAGCTTCTAGGTGAGTCCCCCAGTTGTAACTTCGTGTACGTTCACCAATCTAACCACTTGGATATGTTTACTAAGTTTACTACAAATCCAAGCAAGTTCGCCTACGCAGCTCAAGCAACTCAGGGCTTTGATTGGAGCACCAGTTTGTGCCAGACACCTTCACAACACTGTATTGGATGAAGAGAAGAAATCTACAGGAACACCGCACATTTGATGGTAAAACTATGTTAAAAAAAAACATGGTTGCGTGTAGATTTCGATGGTAAGACCCAGATTTTCCATGTAGATATTCCTTCTGATTGGTGGTTTCACACATTTGTTATTTTCCATTTCATAATAATGGGATGAGAGATGTCATCCGGAACCCATTGACGAACTCACTCCATCATTTTTCGGGGTTATGAAAAACCACCAACCAGCCTTAACCCTACTGAGGTTTCAAGAACCGGCTGTGGACTCACACGCAAGGCCGGAATTTGGCACAGCTGGCTGTCTTCATGGGTCACGCGGATCCTTGGTTGTGAACCTGGAAGGCCTGGAAGACCTGGCGCTGGAAGCCTAGCTCCAATTTCGACTGGAGTTATCCTCTGGTAAACATAGAAAAAGCTATGGAAAATGGCCATTTATAGTGAGTTTTCCCATGAAAAATGGTGATTTTCCATAGTGAATGTAAACGTTTACCAGAGGGTAATGACCATTTTAACTATAGCATACTATCATGTTAAATGGGGGTAAATGGGGGTAAATGTAGGTAAATGCGCCATGTCTAGAATATTTACCTACATCTTTTCCCGCAAAATTGTCAAAATGTCGTGTAAATAGTCCATAGATGGAGCATAGTAGGGTACCGTCTATAGTATTGATGGTGTACATAAACCAACAAAAACAACTGCGGGGCGTCACCTTGTAATCGTTTGACGCGTGTCCGCCAAGATCATTTGAGACAGTCCGCCAATTTTCGGTGGATGTTGGGAGAGTGGCCTCTGCTTTTTGAGGCTATAGCCAGGCTGGGATCCATAGGGGATATCAAAACACACAGATTCTGTTTCCGCTCGAGAATCAAATGCGTTTGTTTGGAAATGGGGTACCCTGAGATTCCAAGGATTCTCGTAAAATGTTCCCCATTAAGAATGCCATTTGAGGCGTGTTTTTTTTTTCCTCGTTTGTTGGTTGTTGCCATCTATGTTGTGACCAACTCTGCAAAATTTCGGACGCGGCAACAACTTCCTCGCTGGTTCTCAGATGTTTGTTCTATTTCATGTGTTTGGTAACAGACATGTTTAATCATGTTTATATATATATATAGTCATCCTAAAGTAGATAGAATATTTTTTTGGAGGGTGCGGGATTTATGTTGGAATTATGTTGGATGTCGGCCACTTAAAAATAAATAGGTAGTTGGAATATTTCGGGGGAGGTCGAAAACTGGTAGTTGGAATATGGTTTGCAGGGTCTTAAGCTGCTGTGGGGTCTGCGCGTGGTGTTCACAATTCCCTCAAAATATTCTATCTACCTGGTTTGAAACAATATTCTATCTACTTTTTGGTGTTGTTTGATTTTTGTTTTTTTCAAAATTTCTCCAGACCCGTCCAAAACTGGCTAAAAATGACTTAACAAAGACGAAAAACATATAGAATGGCTTATCAAAGTGACTCCCATAATTTCAAATCTCTGCGTTTGTGAATAACTGCAGCATCAAAATAAAGGAGGTTGTATATAGTTGTTTGCTGATTTGGATTCCTGCTTTGTTTCGCTATATGTCCGATAGTTGCCTATCAACCATGGTTGAAATTACCAACCAACACGTATTATACATATATATATATATATCATGGTGATTATGATGTAATTATATCGATAGATATTAGATGATATTAGATGTCGATCAGATACAACCAGATAGATATACAAACGACGCATAGATACATAGGTGCATCAAAAAACATCGATACATAGAATTTTTACATGGATACTTTAAAAGTATAGATACATGGATTCATAGATTAATAGTTTTTGTTTTTTATATATACGTTTAAACTAGTGGGAATATATTATTTTTTAAAAAATACGTTTTTAGTGGGAATATATATTTTTTTAAAATACTTTTTAAATACATATAGATTACTTTTTTCTATATACTTGTTTAATACTTATAGATTACAACCCCCATAACCATTTTTTGAAAACATCCTGCAGTTGTACAAAAAATCCCCCGGGATCATTTCAGGACTTAATCCGCGCCATTCTGGGAGCGGAAGCGCTGTCAAAGCCCATGGACGAACAAAAACGCTCCTTGCAGGACTATTTGAGCGCCTGGGCAGTGAGTTTTCATGAGATTTCAGCCATGGAGAGAGATGGAGAGTTTACCTGGTTGGTGGTTTGGAACATGTTTTTTTTTTCCATTCAGTTGGGTATAATAATCCCAACTGACGAACTCATATTTTTCAGAGGGGTAGGTATACCACCAACCAGTTACATATGTTTTTATTTGTTTTTTTTAATGAGTTTCGCCGTTTAGATGGGATTTTAGTGGACTTAAGACATCATTGTCTTTGATTCAACCAGCGAAAACGGGGTATTGACCAGAAACTATTGTGATTTATCATGATTTAGCCAGGAAGAATTAGTATTAAACAGCATTTAAACAAGTTAAGTGTTATAATCCCATGTTCTACAAATCCCATTAGTATTAAACATAGTAACCGTAACGTATTAAACATAAGGATATAAACAGCAACATGGGATGCTGTGGCTCTGGATCGGCGAATGGTTGGTGATGTGGGAGTAATGTTCAAAGAATGGTTGGTTAAGCATCTAAACATGTTATTGAGTTTAAGTAGTTGAAATCACTATTTTGTGATATCCAATAGGTATAGTAGTTATAGTAGTTATAGTAGTCTAAGCATCCAAGTATAGGATTGATATGGTTCTTGACTTGTGAATTGAAATACTGAGATTTCCCACGTGATGTGATTAGTTTACAAAATGTGTCCGTGTTATACAGATGGATTCAAATGAACCATGGAACGAAGACCTAGCAGCTATTGATCTTCGTACAAATGTATATTACCCTCTGGTTATTTAACATAGCCATGGAACATTACCCATTTACATATTAAAAATGATTTACCTGTTAAAAGTGGCAATTTTCCATGGCCATGTTAGATAACCAGATGGTATATACAGTGGAGAATATCTATAATCGTGGTGATTTCCGTACTGGGCGAAGTTGTAATCGAACTAGTTTTTCTTTCTTAGGTTATACAACTATAGTTGGATGGCTTTAAAAGGCAACATCGAGCTTTCGGATAGGATTTATGGTGTTACAAAATAGGTCAAACTAGTTGATTGGTTAATGCGTGAGCCAATGCAAAAATATGAAGAACAACCATTAGTCATCGCGGTATAGGTTCCTTGAACTAGCATTGACTCGAAAATTGGCGTTTCGAAACACGGGGGTATGATCTATGAATATCTATGACATGAATCCTGGATCCAGGACTCACGGATCCGTAAATGATTCAGTGGTGCATTCCAAATGAATTGGTCAAGCAGCTTGGGATACTGTCGATATTGTGTCCTTGGATGGTCATCAATTCATTTTCATAAAGGATTTATTTGGGGGTTTCCTAAATTGTGGGTAGCCCTTTATCGCTGGATGGTTTATTTCATGGAAAATCCGAAAATAATAGCTGGATGATAACTAGGGGTACCCCCATGACTTAGGAAAGCTCCATAGATTCTCACATTGGGATGGAACATCTGATTCGACTGGGTGATTCTTGGGATTTGGATTGCCAAAAGATAGGGACGATTTTTAGGGACATGGAGACATGTTTTCTCGATTGATTAATTTAGACTTATGTTGTTCGTGAAAAATATGTGACATACCCTCTGGTGAACTAACATAGCAATGGAAAATCACCATTTTTAATGGGAAAATCCACTATAAATGGCCATTTTCAATTGCTATATTAGTTCACCAGAGGGTATTTGTTGACAAGAATTTGTTTGTTGGTTGGGTTCAGCTTGTGCTGGCAATATTCGTTTTCTGCTGGCGAATGCGGGGGAAACATGTCATTGTGGGTTTTGAAACCAATTTGTTATTGAGGTGACACTGATGACATATACCCTTGATTTGTACAATGTGAGGCCCCCCAGTGATGTTAGTTGGTTAACAAAAGCTCCAGTAACTAGTTCGTTATAAGTACCATAAACCATAGTTATTGGAGTTGTTTGCACCAACTTAGATATCGAACGGGGGCCTCACATTGTAAGTATCCTGGTCCTGGTTATCGCTCGTGGGCGATATCGCGAGCCTCAGTTCCCAAACTCCTGATCTCCCATGATTTGCCTTTTGCACCCCAGCCATCAAAGGAGAATACCATGACGAAACTCTGCAATTTGGAAATTACAATAATGGGCATTTCCTACAATTGGCAAGGTGCCCCATTTTACCACCCCTACCCCAAGGAGAATGGCCGATAACTCGATAACTTGGTTACATGTGCAAAACCCACAGTGTCTCCAGAAAATCTAATTACTTTCATTGTGGACGTTTACGGTCTCCTTGGAACATGAAAAAAAAGGAACCTCGTTTTCTTAATTTTTCTCGTGCATTTTTTGGTGCCCTTCTGGTGCACACTGTTGCAGCGAATGGGCGGTACACAAGATAATATACATGATACATATACATGTATGTATATATATAATATATATAATATATTATAATATATATGTATATAATATATACGTGTGTGTATATACTATATACTATAATATTATATTATATTATATTATATTATATTATATTATTTTTTACTTTATTATATTATATATACAGTACATATGCGTGTATAATATACGCGTGTATATATATATATATAGTATATACTTGACATGATATGGATATGGATATATATATATATATTATTCATACCATATCAAGTATGTATATATGAACCACTCCCCACATGGCGCACCTGCACCCGAGTTGCACCTGGCTGTCCCGTCTACAACTGGCCTATGGCTGATCTCGTGGCATCGGCTGCGCCTTGGAACGGCTCAGGGTTTCCAGCCCTGGAACGAGGTGAAAAATGGAGGTTTTCAATGGGAAAATCATCTATAAATGTTCACTTTAATAGTGGATTTAATAGGGTTTAATGGGATTTCATGGGATTTCATTGGGATATACCCTCTGGTAAACGTTTACAATTTGCGAACTGGAAAATCACCATTTTGCGAGCAAAAAATTGACTATTTCTATGGCCATTTTCCATAGCTTTTTCTGTGCTTACCAGAGGGTATATTTCCGTTATGGGTTGCGTATCAATGCCCATCTTTGTTGCTTGCATCCCCACGTTGGCAACGGTTTTTTATAATCCAATCGCGATCATAGCATGCAGCAAGCCTCCACAATGGAACAGCACCATGCTACCAAAGGTTTTAATGGTGATTTTAATGGTTTTATGGTGATTTAATGGGTTTTGATTTGGATTTACCCTCTGGTAAACGTTTACATAGCTATGGAGGATCAGATTTTTTTATAGGTAAATCCACTATTTCTATGGTCATGTTCAATAGCTATGTAAAATTACCAGAGGGTAGAGGACATGATCAACCGCTAGATTTTGGGGACAAGGCATGACAATCCCATCAGCTGTTCCCTCTGGTTCTTCAACATAGCTACAATGTGAGGCCCCCAAGATATCTAAGTTGGTGAACATAACTCCAATAACTATGGTTTATGGATGTTTATGGTACTTATAACTATAGTTACTGGGCGAATCTAAACCAACGTTCACATCACTGGGGGGCCTCACATTGTATGGAACATCACCCATTTTGAGATCCCCTCTGGTAAATGTCTACATAACTAACAGTTTGCGAACTGGGAAGATCCACCATTTTTCAATGGGTAAATCCACGAGTTTTCTACGGTCATGGGAGGCTAATATGATGTGAGTAGTGCACATGAATATATCCACCATGTTGATAATTATGTATTTTATGTATCATATAATTATGTATATTATATGGTGTATTACTAATATTATGAATAATTAAATTATGATATATATATATATTAATAATCAATTATGATATTATGTGTGTAGTGCATATTTGAAATGTGTAGTGCATGGACCACACCAAATCTTGGTGCTTTATGTAACCTCTGGAAACATTGATGGCGAACAGAGCTTCGACACTTTTCGATGATTGTTTTTCTTTAGTGTCATCATATATCACCGGATAGACTTGGTTGATGATTTTATATTTTTCATCATTCTTTGCAAAGTTACAGACATCCAATTATTTTCATGGATCCTGCATGGTATGAAATACATAAATACACTATTTCAATCCCATGATTGATTAGTGTTGATCATATTTTTTGAATGGTGGAATATTATCCTTTTCCTTGTTGAAATTCCATTTTTTTGATCCTGGGCTGTTTGGTGGTCCATCGCTGGCTCGGTTGTGTTGTTTTAGGTCTTTGCCACCTCGGGTCCTCGTCGCTATCGTGTGGAACGCCCGAAACCGACTGGCATGCTGAGTTGTGATGGTAACTTGTCCCAAACAACGAGTTTTGGACATGTTTTGTTTCTCTACAAATCATAGGGAGGCGATATAGTTGATTAATGTTGATTATGTAGTTGATAGTTGATCATTGTTTTTTTGAAAATGCAACAATTACAAAATGGGTACCGGTAATTATAGATTTCAAAAGTAATTGTTTTGCTGATAGTTGTTAGGTTTCTGAGTTGATGATTTGGATTTGATCGTGACGATTTTGTTGATTTTTGTGGATACAGCTGATCTTTTATAGAAATCCTTGATATTAGTGGTTTTGTTGATTGGTTTCGATGTTCATTGATTTGCAACCAGACCAATTGTGTTCTGGATGAGGTTGACCTACAGTTGAATGGGTTCAGCAATTTACCATCTGGTAAACTTAAATAACTATAGAAAATCACCATTTTTAATGGGAAAATCAACTATAAATGTCCATTATCAATAGCAAACCGTTAAATTAACAGAGGGTATGACGAAGGCTACCCGCTTTCGGAAGTGCTGCGTAAACCCGCCAGGCTGGTCGTGTCTGTGATTCCAACACAGTTTGGAAGGTTTTCACAAACATCAAATTTGATCTATACTTACTGTAAGTCAACTGGTCGGTGGTTTGGAACATGGCTTTTATTTTCCCCAATAGTTGGGATGATGATCCAATCTGACTGATATTTTTTTCAGGGGGATTGAAACCACCAATGAGCCAGGTGTTTTCATCTGCTCAATGATTGTTTCTATCCATATTGATACTATAGATATTATAGATCTGTTTTGTTGTTTGCTTGGTCCTTATTAGTTTTGTTGCTTTCTAAGTAGCCCGGTGAGATGTGCCATGGTCAATCCGAATCGCCAAGTTAGTTGATCTAGCCGTGAAAAGCAACGGGATTTCCCGGGATGACTGTAGCCATAGAAGGTCCATTAATATCATCAATGGGAGATCTCCAGGATCCTAAAATGGAGGTACGTTAGTACCATATTTCTGGCCATATTTTCTGGGGATATTCCCTGAAATTTAGGCCTTATATATGGTAGGTACCTCCAATTCAGGATCCTGAAATGGCCATTGATATCATGTTTTGACCATGGCACATGATGCACTGGCACAACTAGGATCAACTAGGCTTCTGCGGCTTCTGCATTGATCATTGGGATTTTTGTTAGGGGGAAATCTGTTGGAAGCCTGGTGCATCCACTGTTGTTGAGAATGTATGTGTGCTAAATTGGGTTGGTGCATATGATAATATAAATATATAATTGTATATATGTCATATGCAATTTTATATGTGCATCGTATGTAATGTATATGGACATATATATATCTATATATATATGTATATGTATATATATGTATATATATATTATAATTATATATATATGTATACATAATGTATATATATACATATATATATACATATACATATATATATATATATACACACATATGTAAACATATATATATATGCATATATATATACATATACATATACTATAGTTGTATAGCTGTATATTATATTTATCACTATTTTAGATATCTATCGATATCATACGTTGCCGTCTTGCGGAAAAAAAGAACCGGAAGTCGGGTCGCTGAGGTTTGGAGTACCCTGAGCTCTCTTTAGGATGGACTCAGGACAGGGATGGAGTTTCGACTGGATGGCGGCTATGGGGGATTTTTAGTTTTATATAATGGGGATATAAATTTTAGGTTATATCAATGGCCATTTCAGGAACCCCCAAAATATGGCCTTATATGGTACAGTACCTCCATTTCAGGATCCTGGAGATCTCCCATTGATTGGGGAAGTCACTGGGATTTTTGTTTATGGGATTTACCCTCTGGTAAATTAACAGTTCGACCCTGAAAATAGCCTAGTTTTAATGGAAACTAATCTTCCAACCCCGATGACTGCCAGGGTCTATGTTAATTTACCAGAGGGTATATAATGGGGATATATCACCATCGCATCCCATTTAGGTTTACAAACAATGGGAATATGGGGGATTTTTATGAAATATGATATGGGTTTATAAACCTAAAACTCCCATTTTCCAATGTTTATTTGGGTTTAGATCATATGGAAACAATGGCATATTCATTCATGCTGTTTATTGGGTTTATTCATTGGTATCATTAGATTTTTTGGTTGTTATAACCCCATGACCTAAATATTTGGTTTAACACACCTGCGGGAAATTGATGGTTTTATAAATGGTTAATATGGGTATATACGGTATATTATTAGTTGGGATAGTTCCCAATATTGATGTATTGAATGTGAATCTTGATTTAAAAAAAGTAGCCAAAGATGAAACTGGGGATGTATCCATCATTGAATGGGACTATTGCCCACACATGCTGTACCCTCTGGTAAACTAACATAGCTATTGAAAAAGGCTATTATAATTGATTTGCCCATTGAAAATGGTTGATCTTTCCATAGTTTTTTGTATGTTTACCGGAGGGTAATGGATGGTGATGTCGGATATGTCTAGCCTATTTGGGATGATGATCCCCAATGACCTGGTTGAACTAACGGGCCAAGTTGCGCTGGGATTCATGATCAATATCTAAAAAAAGCTGAGGTGGGTCCAGGTGGGTTGACATAAAGCAACAGCAACATACCTAGATGGCAACCTGGTATGGGTTAAGATTGTATACCTCAAGAAGGATGGTTCATACTCAACTATGGCCAAACATACTCTTCTTTGCCTCAAAGTGTAAGCCACACCCACATAAGGATACATTAACTGATTGGTCGTTTGGAACATGATTTTTATTTGTCCATTCAGTTGGGAATGTCATCATCCCAACTGACGAACTCATATTTTTCAGAGGGGTAGATATACCACCAGCCAGATAACCAGATGCTAATTTCTATACCTCATATATGAACTTTATAACCAGGAATATGATCTAGTCACCTAGTTCACCCTAGTTAAGTTATAAGTTCAGAGGGGTAGGTATACCACCAAGCAGTTATAAGTTAAGCAATTTATTTTCCATAATTAATATGGGATAGTACTTCCCATTGACGAACTCATATTCTTCAAGATGGTTATTGCACCACCAACCAGGGATAGTCCTTGGCCAGGAGACCACCTGGGAGCATTACGGCGCTTGTGATGCTGGGACGGTGGCATTTTTTTTTCACGTCTCGGTATGAAAAACTGAGACAAGTAGTGGAAGAATTGAAGGTTTACGTATAGATGTTCAGGTTTTAAGCAAGAAAGATGTGTCAAGATGTGTCAAGATGTGTCAAGATGTGTCAAGATGTGTGATTGATGGTTGTTTAGAAGGGATTCAATTTATAGAAATTGGAGTTCAAGCGGCAAAATTGAGGATTGTTGGTTGAACTAACTATAGGTCAACCAGGCTTTACGTTAGTTACATTTATTACTCGTAGGGAATTTACCAATCGATTGCATCAGATTTCAGGATTCAGTGTCAGTAGTAAAATGGGAGCTGATATTATGGTAACCAGCTGGTGAGCTTGGTAGTTCCATGTAGTTCCATAGAATGATGAATGTGTGCTATAAATAGGAATATATAGGTAAATTCAACCATCTGGAAATCAACGTGGCAATGGAAACTACACATTTTTCAATACCCTATAGATGGAGGTTTTCCGGGAAACAATGCATCTATAACTGGTGGATTTTGGAATGCGGCGTTTGAACAAACCGCAGGGTGTGTACTCTTTTGCTATCGGGGAGATATAGATAAAATACATAATATATGATATACATATTATATATATATGCACATGTGTACAACCACAATATTTACCAACTATACCAACTTCAATCAGTAAAGTACGGAAGGATATCTTTTGGTTCGAACACAGACATTGTTTTAAAGGTAAAGCCACTGGTAAAGGGTAGGTTAAATACATGTAATGTCATGGCTATGCTAAAAGTGGGGCCCAGCGATCATCCTTTGCCTTGAATATCAAAGGCGGCATGCTGGGGGCCATATGAATTGTGGGGATACTCCCTGAAATTTAGGCCTCAAAAATAGGCCAAAAATAGATGGTAGGTACCAATTTGGGTTCCTGAAATGGCCATTGGTATATGTATATACACATTTTTTTGTCTTTCCTTCTGAAGACTCAGGAGATAACAAAATGTTGGAGTCCGTTGGTACAGAAGACAATGTGTTTTCAAAGGAAACTTTGGATTCACACCCAAGCATCGCTGCCAACAACTACACAATTCGCCCTCCCAGATGAGGAACATATCGATCATATTTTCTGGCCATGTTTGATCAATGCTCATAACATATGGAAAAAAAACAAAAAATGATTCACCCGTTGACGTTCCATTTGGTGTACCTCATTTTGGACAAACACAAATGGAACAAACTATGCAGATGTTGGACTGGTCACGCCGGCAGCACACTGAGGACTTTGAAGTACTTGATGCTTTGAGTCAGAAGGACTTTGAGGAGCAGAATGATGGAGCGCCCTTTTGTTCACACATATTTGCTTATTTTTGGGTGATGTCAGATGATTTTGTTGATGCTAGTTTTTTTTTTTTTAAGATGATGCTGTGTCACGAAGTTCAAACATCATCAATCTGGGAACAGGTGGGGCCCTGCAAGTAAAAGTCTGCTCATGATCCCATCTAACTATAGATCTATCCCCCACAAGTCCAATCGTTTGGCCTAGCTATAAACCCACTTAGCTAAGTAGGAGGCACCACATTGCAGAGTCTCCTTGCGACCACCGCTTTTTTTGGTCAGGAAATTGACAGTAATCATCCCTCTTTCATAGAGACTAAGATCAACAGCTTTGTAGTTTAATGATGTTTAATAGGTTAGTTTGTTTGTTTTACCATCCCGCACCTTCTGGACCCTGGCTGTTAACTGTGCTTTTGTTGGTCTCTCAAAATCCATGTTCTCAAAGAAATCAAATTACGTCATTGTAATTTCTTTTGCTGAAAACATGTTGAACAGTTATGGCCCTTTACCAGTTATAAGTACTTATAACCCCATTTATAGAATGTATTACTGTATCCCATTTATAACCAGTTATAACTAATAAATGGCCATAACTGAAGATAATGACTCATAGGTTGAAATTGCACCAACAAATTACCAATGGAGATACATGTTTTTAGCGTTCGGACAGCTGACTGTGAAGAGGTCATGCATAAATTTAAAGTCATCATTCTTGTTTTATTGTGACTTCACGTTGTAACAATCATGATTAGCTGTTTTATAGCATGTTTTATTTTACCATTTATAGTCATATTCCGGCATACGTGTATAGTCATCATTGTTGTGTGTCAAAGATCATAAATTATTCTGAATGGTTTTCGTCAACATTCATGTTTAGTATAGACATGAACAAACATGATATATCACCATAAATCCATATAAATCCTTGTTATCCTACAAGGTGGTGCCCCCAAGATAGCTAAGTTGGTTTATAACTCCAATAACTAGGGTTTTTGTAGGTGAGAATCTATAGTTAATGAGCAAAAATAACCAATTTATAACTGGGGGGGCACCACCTTGTAGCTATAAATCAACTTACCTTTTTGGGGGGCCTCACGTTGTAACCAATTTTTCACCATCCCAACATTCACAGCTCGACCCACGGGGGGCCCCTGTTTAGATGAAAGGTGGGTTTAGGTCATGTTAGTTGGGGCATGGAATACCATATATATATACTGGTTGGTGGTTCGGAACATGAATTTTATGCCTTTCCATATATTGGGGATAATTATCCCAACTGACGAAATCATATTTTTAAGAGGGGTTGAAACCACCAACCAGTATACATACATATATATATATATACATACATACGTATATGTATATGTATATGTATGTATATATATATATATATATCCAGTGGAATATGATATAACCAAGTATAACCCCACTATCGTGAGGTTACAATTAATCATAAAAAAAAGGTATTTTTTTGTGGTATTATGTTGTATCCTCATTGTTCTATGTGTTTTCCCAAGGGTTCCATGATGTCATCTCCGTAGGAGAACTACCGAGATCTGGGTCGACCTGTGTTGCTCAGACGCTTGCACTGCCATGGTCAGATGCAAGTGCTTCATCGCTACATAACCCGAGTTTTATGCATAATATAGACATATACACATGCAGTTTCATATCTGACTATATATATATATACCATATATATATATATATACACCATATATATATATATACACCATATATATATATATACACATATTTTCAACCAAAATTTATCAATTATGATTATGACATTATGGGGAGATCCCCAAGTGTATATTGCGTTATTATCTGCTATGTTACGTTTTTTTTTCTGCGGCCCATCGAAGGAAACTTTGCATCCATCGAAGATCGCTGCAACGTGCGGAAGGGCTACGTCATGCAGGTGGGAGATCGGAGGGAACGAGGGAAACTGGGAGACAACCTCGAAAGGGGTACAACAAGACATCAAGGGGTCTTGAAACCAAACAGTCTATTGGGGATATACCCTCTGGATACCCTCTGGTAAACTAACATAGCTATGGAAGCCATGGCCCATTTATAGTTGGTTTACCAATTTAACATAGTGATTTTCCAGTTCGCAAACTGTTAGTTTACCCTTAAAGGTGGCCACGGATGGTCCCTGGGATAGTGGACCAGCTAGAGATGATGTACCAATGCAACATAGCTGGTTGAAACGACCTACGACCCACACGACCCAACTTTCCAACGTTATGACTTCGATGTCACCAAGGTTTTTTTGTCTCACTACTATTGGTTAGCCTTTTCGATGAGTTCAGAACTCGTTTTTCGACGGTTTTCATCTCACTTCATGGTGGATCAGTGGATCACGGCAGGCACACAGCAAGGATCTCTTTGAGCTGGGACCCATTGCATATCCAAGCCTCATTGGTGCAGAGCCCTGTGAGAGCCTGGGGATGGCTAGAGCTAAAAATTCATTTTGTTTTGGATCATCCATAGGGATTCTATGGGATGAAACTTAGGAGTAGTCGAAAATATGGGATATCATCAAACAAAATGGGATATTAGGAGGTTTAATATGGGGTTTAATATGGGATTTAATATTAGAAGGTTTAATATGTTATTCACCAGTGTCACAGTGTCATCAAACATACGTCGCAGGAAATCTGGAAATCTCCGAAATGGAGATTCTCCCGGAGGACTTGTAAAACATTGGGATCTGGGGGTAGTCATGGGGGGTTCCATAGTCATGGGGGATCCCCAAAATGATTGGTCTATAATCAATGGAACATCCGAAAACATGGATGATTTAGGGGTGCCCCTATTTTAGGAATCTCTTAAATCAGTGATGTTTATTAAATAATGCATTCTCTCAACTAAGGAAATGCGTGCTGACTGTTATTCTATATTATACTATGTTTTTGCTTGGAAGTCCTTTAGTAATTGGGGTCTACCGCTATACCGTACAAATATATAAGTAAGGCTTATAACACAACAAAGATCAACATAAACTGTTTGGTATATACCACACTTTCTAGCCACTTTCTCACTTGAGGTATTATCCACGCGCCGTTTTTTTGTCAGTGCACACCTCTTTATAGTTTCTTTGAGGGAGTTTTGGTGCATTTTGGGGTGGTGGATAACAGTGGCTGCAAGACATGCTTTTGGTTGAAGTCTTTCTTTCCGGGATCATACTAAAGTTTAGCTGAAATGGGCATTATCATAATCCATAATGGGAATCCTGTGCTCAACCTGATTGAATGACGGAGTTTTCAACACTGCTTTCATATTTTGGTGGAAAGAACATACTGTTGTTGCTATTGGAATGATTCTAACGTTTCAGTCTGTAGCTGTGAATATTCTCGAGCTTGTATATGATTGTACACGTATTCGTACATGTTTTTTGATTTGTTCGCTTACATTACGATGTGCTCAAGATATCTGTGATATTACACATACTGGGACCCTTCAGTTACAATAAGTAGGTTAGTTAAGCTATTTAACTACATATTGTATATATATATATTTACATACATATCATATCATATATATATATACATACACACATAGTATTGTCTAATTATATATTCATCATTAGCTGTGGATATATATATATATATAGAGTTACATCATCAATCCACCAGTTTTTGTAGCTTTAAGCTAACAGAAACCTGTCTTGGGGACCACATTGTACCAACTACAGTTGACAAATGACCCATGGAGCAACCCTGATGGCAAGGAAACGCTTCACCGTCGAAGAAGCTGAACAGGGAGCTCATTGTGAGAGGCCGGGCTCACACATATGGGTCAAATGTCAAAGACTCCCGGAGTTTATGAGTGATACTGGCCCTACTGGCTCGCAGAATTGATTGAAGGCAACATTTGCAGTAAACATCGGAAAACCCTACCCTCTGGTAAACTAACATAGCTATTGAAAATGGCCATTTATAGTGGATTTACCCATTAATAGCATGGTGATTTTCCATAGCTATGTAAACGTTTACCAGAGGGTACTTATGATTGGATGCGAAATGGATCCTTTCCTCGAACTTGTCCCTTTAATATCTTTAATCCATCCGGATGTGACCCAGAACCAGGGTTTTAAATAGCCCAGGGTGCATTGATGTAATGATAGAGTCAGACTTAGTGGCATTTGGTATTTGCGCATTGATATAATAGTGATATAATGATAGATACTTAGATATAAGCGCACTCTATCATTATATCTATTTATAATGATAGACATTTAGGGTTGGCATTTAAGAGCACTTAAGAGACATAAATGTGCCATTTAAGGGACATTTCATGATTTCCTGCTATACAATGATTTTCCAGCCCAGATGCGACCATCAACAGGTCAAAGAGCGCAAAAAATGGAAAATAAGAGAAGATGAGACCTAACCCTGCCGGAGACTAATAAGAGCAAATAGGAGCGACTAAGAGCATATAAGGAAGAACTAATGTAAGATAAGATAAGACAGTAGACAAGTTTAAATCATGAATAATAACATTTAATAATAGCGCATAGCAGCAAATTTGCGAATTATAGTATATTGTATATTTTATATTACATTAAATTATATTATATATATATTATATTATAGATTAAATAGTATATAATTATATTAATATTATATTATATTATATTATATTATATTTGTTTATTATATATTATATATTGTATATCATATATTATTTTTTATATTATATATTATTTATTTGTATATTATATATTATATTATATATTATTATATTATATATTACTGATTATATATTATAAATTATATATTATTGATTGTATTATGTATTATATATTATATATTATAGATTATATTCTTTTTTTAATTTTATATTATATTATATGATATTATATTTTGTTTCATTATATATATATATATATCTATATATATTATGTATATTATATATACATGTTTACATATGTATGTATATATATATATTGTATATATATATTGTATATATTTATATATACATAGAGTAAATTCAATAAAATTAGCTTATTTTTTCAACCAAACTTAGCTATGTAGTGGCACCACCTTGATTGAAGGCCCTGATGTCAAAAGCGACGAAGCGAGGCATGGCAATACCTCCAACTACTACGCTTCGCACAGTCCAGGTGGGCCGAGGTGGTGTAGATTTCTGGAGGATCAGGCTGCTAGGTGGCCTTTTTGGTTGATCATTTACCCTTTGAATGGTGATTTTAATGGTGATTTTAATCGATTTTAATGGTGATTTAATGGGATTTGATTGGGTTACCCTCTACCCTGAAAATGGCCATTTATAGTGGATTTACCCATTGAAAATGCTGATTTTCCATAGTTATGTGAACGTTTACCAGAGGGTAATAGGGATTTCAACCAACTATGGGGATATCAGATGTAAGTGAATATAACTTATAAATCGTTGATGATTAGTTCGGGGATTGCACTACCCAATACATTTGGGAAATTTTGGGAATATCACTCTCCAATTGGGCAATCCCTATCAACCAGTACCAAAAAAAGACACAGGGTTTTGCACACTGCTCATTTGGGTGTGTCTGAAAATGGGGTGTAACTATTTGGGGAAAATGATGATAAACCAAGAATGACCATGGATTTGTGAAGTGGCATGCATCACATTATATTTTAGGAGTGTTATATGAGAATATAAAATGTCATACATCAAGTGTTATATGGGAACATTATGTTGTCATGATTACTATAGAGGTACCCCATTTAGAGACAACCCGACTGTGAATTGTCCAGGTTGAAATTCAGACATTTGACAGAGAAAAAAACGATGGTGAAACGGGATCCCGCATAAATTACAGTATGACTCATAGATTACAATGATCGAAGGTATTGATTAACATACACACATATGATAATTATCTATGTCTTGTGATAGAAAATCTAAGTGATATTCGATTCTCAAGTATGATGGCAAAATTTTAATGATATATATATATATGTATACATATATATATATATATCAGTTCTAGTTACGACTAAAATATGAGTATTGGTCTCAACCATTTGTTTTAGTTCTAGGTTTGTTTCAGTTCTAACATATAAACAGTTCAAGAGTTAAACAGTTCTAGAGTTAAACTGTTGTTGTGGTTTAACTAGATATATAATTATATAGTTATATATATACCCAAGTATATATGCTCATTTATATATATATACATATCAGTTCTAGTTACGACAAATATTTTAGATGTTTAACTCCGTGGTATACCAAAACAAAAGAAACCTCTCGACCACCAGGGACCCAAGCTTGGACCAGGTTTGGTGCCCACGGAACTCACCAAAATGAAGACCTTCGAGAAGGTGAAGGACGGCGCGTTCTTTAAAGGGTATTTGTTTGGAAAGGGAAATGCAATAATTTCAAGAATTGAATCCTGGATAGTGATGGATTTGTCATGATTTATCCATTTGTTTGGAAATCATGGACATGTTTTAAGTCTCAATGTGATGGAATTATCATTTGTTTGGAAAGGGAAATGATGGACAATGATCCAAAGATGGACATTATGATGGAAATCCATGATGGAAATTAATAGAAATCATGATGGAAAGGCTATTTTCTGGGAAATTCTGGAAGTATTTTTCATAGCAGAATGATCTAGAAGTGGATTGTAACTGGATTTTCGGAAAATCGTTGTGTTGGTTTGCTGTATCAATGTTTGTGTTGCGGGAGGGTAATGATAAAGAAAGAGACGGAATCCAAAGAGTTTTCTGGAGAAGTAGCAAGATGTTTAAGAAATCGACTTTATCGATACTTGGTCCCTGGATCTAATCATCAAAATATTCCCAAGACATTGCAATCTTCTTCCCCAGCACGATGAAGTCGGAGGAAATCCTGCCGCGCATCAATCATATGTCGAAGCAATACTTCTGGGGCGGGGACCGCAGTGGTGCGGCCTTGCATTACCATGTCGCCGCCTTCAACGTGCTGTTCATTGGTGAGAAAGTCACTTGGATGGACCCAGGCGTTGTGTCTGTGCTTTCTAACCCTCAGGTATGATTGTGCCGTATGAATATACAATATATATATATATGATTATATATATATGGTTATATTTTTATTAAACGGCCCTTTCCAGGGCCTACCTACCTTTTTCTGGGATGTTATAGATTCCTTTTTGTTACACACGAATATCATATAATAGTAACTTATGCTTGGGATTCCAACCCCAAAGCCTTAGGATGTGGGGTACCACAAAATTCGTCAGAAACCAGTGGATTGGGGATTCATGTCGACCTCGGTGACAGCCAACCACGTTTGGTTATCAGAGGGTATCAGGGCAGGTGAGTTGGTGGTGGATGAATTTCTGGAAGCTCGATACACTGCAAGGTTCATGGTAGTTTAGCCAGAATAATGAATTGCTGGCCATCATCAATCAGGGCAGATTGGAACGACCTCCTCTGGCACAGGGTTGGTAGTTGACCCGCCGTGGCGTCCAATTTCCCATGATGATGTATGTATATATATATATATACCAGTGTATAGATATAGGTAGATAGATAGATAGATAGACAGACAGACAGATAGACAGATAGTCAGATAGTTTAGATTGGCTTAGATTAGAGTAGATTAGAGTAGATTAGATTAGATAGATAGATGACCATGTTTTAAGTATATAATTATATACATGTATGTTTATTGTTTATGTCTATACATGTAAAGATGATATTGATGCAATGTATATATATATATATCAATACATCAATATTATCTTTACATCAATATGATCAATTTACATCCCTTTGATGTCCCCGATGAGTTGTTGTTCATCCCTTTGATGCGCTGGTTATCGCCCATGGCATCCTAGGAATGGTACGTGTTGGAGCGCCCAGAAACGGTGCAGTTGAGGGACACATTCGGGAATTTTATCGAAAATCCATTGGACCTTTAGGGAAAGTTTAGGGAAACTCCAGGGATTTTTAGGAAAAGTCTGGGGATTTTTTGGGGAAAATCCACTTGAAACTTTCAGGGAATTTTAGGGACACGGTGCGGGAAGATTCGATGCAAAATGAAAGTGTAGATATTTTGGGAAAGTCTTGAACATGAAATATATATATATATCTATAAATATATATATATGGTACCCCCCCAATTTCAAGCAAATTTAGTGGTATTTACAGTGTTTTCCTTAATATTTTGGACTCTACAATTTAAGGCATTTTCTGGTGATCAATAATTGCAATTGTTTGCAAATCTTGTGGGAATCTTGGATCTTGGATTTTGCAAAGAATGCATTCAGAATGCATTCTTCCCCAAATCTAAGGGGGTAGGATTCAATATTCAAGATTCAAGGCTTTGAAAAAACTTCTTGAATCCGAGGATTCAAGATTCAAGATTCCCAGAAAGAATTCTTGAATCCAAGGGGGTATAGGATTCAAGATTCCAGATTCAAGATTCAAGGCTCAGAAAAAACTTCTTGAATCCAAGGATTCAAGATTCCCAGAAAGAATTCTTGAATCCAAGGGGGTAGGATTCAAGATTCAAGATTCAAGATTCAAGGCTCAGAAAAAAACTTCTTGAAACCCAGGATTCAAGATTCAAGATTCCGAGATTCCCTACCACCTCCGCACTACGCACCACAGCGTGGAATGCACTATGAAGAGCCATCATCAGCCTCATCACGAGGCTCACGTGATTTGCTATGAAATTTGCGAAAAAATACACGTGATTGATGCGCAGGTGCTCGAGAAGTCTTTTCACTGTTATGACTGTTATGTTTCGTTACTGCAAACGCCTGGTGTTTTCAGATTCCACGGGTTGAAACCTCTCTCCTAGGTGCAAACGGTGAACAGGTGGAGTCATTGAAGAAAGAAAAAGATGCTGTTCAGAGTGAGGCGTGAATTTTTCCAAGTGTTCAACATATGTGTTCCACATATTATGCATATCCTTCAATATGCATTGCGTGGCACTATATGGCATTGAATGAAACGTTGGAGCTGTGCCACTTTTCAAGCGATCCTGATAGATCCTGTTCACATGTGTTCACCCTCGAACTGCTCACACAGATATGACTCAAACGACTCGTCCGCTTGGAGATTGCACAGGCAGCCCAACCTGCTGCCCTTGTGTCGGGACGCATGAAGAATCTGGAGGCACAAAACACGGCGATTGGAATTTTGCAATTTTAGTATATTTTAGCTAAGCCTTAGCTTAGTGTTAAAGTTATTTTCGCATTCGATCTTTGACAATACTGACCGCTGTCTGAAATGGTTCTTTTCCTCACTTATGTCAACAGGGCACTGTCTCGTCTAGGGTTATAAGCATCCATCAGTAAGTCATCAAGTGATGCCTCTTGATTTCAATTTCAGGACTGCGTTTGATCTTTGGTACATGTGCACAGTGTGTGTCTGATTCTCTACACATGATCAAAAGAGACGTTCTCCAAATGTAGTTTTGCAAACAGCACGAAAGAACATGAAACAACTAGCTTTACAGATCCAGTGTAGGCCCAGCTGGTTGTGGATAGCACTAGTTGCCGCTATGTGCTCCGTGCTGTGCAGTTTCAAATGAAAAAGCTACTCTCAGAATGGAGTACATTCCCCGAGGCCGCAAATTGCACCACTGGGCTTTGACGTCTCTTTTTCATTGGCTTTATGATGTTTATATGCATTTTCAGTTTGTTTGTTTGTTTTTCATGTTTTCAATTCTGCTCAGCTGTGTCGTTTGAAGTCAGGAACAGAAGCCACAGACCATGCAGATCATGCTTGACAGGACGCTGCTACTGCTGCTTTTGGTGTCATCACAGTACTGTCTCTTTTGGTCCTATTCTGTAATCGTTGTGAGATCCTTTCGTTCCATTTGGCCAGAAGTTAGTTGTTGCCTGTCCTGGTATTGAATTGAATTTCAGAGTCTATCCAGCTCGGTACCAAGACAGACGTTTTTCTTCGCTTCACCATCGATAGGATAATAGAAGTCCTCCCCCGTGAGCAGCAACGCTATGTCATTGACAAGGCAATTCTTTGCTGATCAGTGAGTTGGAAATAGAAACTTAATAGATCTTCATAGTTCCAGAAGGACAATATAAGCATTGCTTCAGTCAACTCAGATTAGTCACTTCACATCACTTCGCTTCACTTGACTCAATTGACTCAATGAGTTTCCGAAGTCTTTGGCCTCTGAAAATGTCTGTGGCTGTTTTGTACCTTGCACCAGTTGGCGACTGCTGGGGCACAGAATGGTGGAGAATGCCTGACATGTTTTTCAACTTGATGTTTGAACGTTCCTTTCACATTCAATTTCATTCAAATTCAGTTATGTTTGATATCTCGTTGGCAGCTTCAAGACATCTGAACTGCTGTCGCATGTTGTGGCCAATACAATCTTCGGATGTTTGACTTCCAGAGAGCCAGGAATCTTCAACGCCAGCGCCGGGGCCGAACATCCTGCCTTCATCTTGTCAGGGAGAGGGAAAAGCAGAAGCTTTGAGCCAAGAGGAGCGAAGTCAGGCGGCGGAGTCGGAGTCATTGAGGAAGTTACGAAGTTACGAAGTTAAATCAATCAAGTCAGAGTCAAGTCAGAGTCAAGTCATGTTAGGTCAAATAGGATGACTTAAGCATAAACTACATGGACATCTCGAGAATTTGCAGGCGGAGCAGAATGAGGAGCAACCGCAGACTGAGCCAAGCAAATCTAATGGAAATGATGAGCCCAGCAGCGCAGAATACGAGGCCTAACTCCATACACCGTCGTTGTTTGCGATCATTGCATGCGGTATGTATTTCTATGTCGCACAGCCTCATGACTCAGTGCAAAAAGTCCACACAGTCTTCACACTCACCTCACACATCATCGCATGGCTGCAGCAGAGCCACGAGCACAAGAGGCATCTGCTCCGGTTCTTTCTTGATTTTCTTTTGATTTGTTTCATCGCTTTTTCGTATCAGTATTTTCTTTGTATCACAAGTGCATCATCTTTGTATCTTTCTGTTTTTCTTCACTTTTTGCTCTTCTTTGGTTTTGACTTTTGACACTTGTAGAAGTCTTTTTGTACTTTTACGGGTGAAAGAAGTCTTGGTGGTCCAAGCCAAAAAGGACTCTTGGAAACTCGTCGTGACGAAGAAGAAGAAAAAGGAAGCCACAACCTAAGTTGACCTGCGCAATCCTAAGCACATCTCACATCGAAGCACTCAAATCTTCTGATTCTCAATGTTTCTAGATCATCGTAGATCATCAGAGATCATCATAGATCATCATTGAATTGCATCAGATCCTCACTACAAAGTTGACACAGATAAGGACGTTAAATTCTGTCATTTGCTCAGGCTAAGCCGACGTGGCAGCCAGCAGAGCTGAAGTTTCATTCAAAAATTAAGCGCCGAGGCGCAGTTTGAAGGCTATAGGGCATGCTATTTCTCACATACATAATGTATATCAATTTTGACCAAAGTACACACATCCTTAGCAATCTCAGAATATAGAGAGATGCAATGCTCAGATTAAAGTTTCACCCTTTGAGTTTCACATGTTTCACCCTGTCGGTTTCACCGTGAATATCACTTACTGCGTTTCACGAGAGAAATGATGCAATGCAGCGCATGCATGCCGGCAGCCGCTTGCTGTCCTTGCAGTATCGCTGATACGTGTGTAAACCTGGGTTTCAAGAAGTTTTTTCTGAGCCTTGAATCTTGAATCTTGAATCCTACCCCCTTGGATTCAAGAATTCTTTCTGGGAATCTTGAATCTTGAATCCTGGGATTCAAGAAGTTTTTTCTGAGCCTTGAATCTTGAATCTTGAATCCTACCCCCTTGGACTCAAGAATTCTTTCCGGGAATCTTGAATCTTGAATCCTACCCCCTTGGATTCAAGAATTCTCTCTGGGAATCTTGAATCTTGAATCCTGGGATTCAAGAAGTTTTTTGCTGAGCCTTGAATCTTGAATATTGAATCCTACCCCCTTGGATTCAAGAATTCTTTCTGGGAACCTTGAACCTTGAATCTTGAATCCTACACCCTTAGATTTGGGGAAGAATGCAGTCTGAATGCATTCTTTGCAAGATCCAAGATCCAAGATCCAAGATTCCCACAAGACCCCTGATCAAAATCTTGGATTCCTAAAGAATTTTGATCGGGATTGGTAAGAGCATTCTGTAAAATAAATTGAAAAAGAACCTTGTGTAATCTAAAACAGTAATTTATTGAACAATTAAGAAGGAAAAATTAAACAATGATGAGTAAAATACATGAATTCACCCAATAGCAATACCTCTTTATCTACAGATCAATTCAAACCGTCCCAACAAAATGTATTTGAACGGGTTGCAGGTAGATCGGCAAAGAAAATTTTCTTAAAAAAAACATGGTCGCAATTTATTTTTAGAAAACAAATGTAATAGACTGTAAAAACCCTGAAATGCTATCAAAGTTCACATCTCAAAATGGTAGAATATTGTCATAAAAAATGCAAACAAACCAATCTGAAAAAAACATATCCAAAATCAAACAAAATATGTTTTTAACCTAAAACTAGATCCTCAGAATATAGAGCTAAAAGAACCAATAAACATATAGGATCTTTCAAAGTCATATTCATCCAACGCTAGAAACTCCTACCAGTAGTACCCGCACGAGGCGGGGCGGAAGTTGCCTTAAAGATATATATAAGACCTTTCTCATCTATAGAACTTGCATGCGCCGTGCGCCAGCGAAGCCCGTGCGTGCGTGCACTCTGCGAAACTGATGTCTTGTTTCTCATGTCACATTTGAAGCCCCACGTCACACTTCACACTTGACAGTCTTCACACCCCACACTACACACTGCACTCTTCACACTGCACACTCCACACTTCACACTTCACACTCCACACTTCACACTCCACACTTCACACTGCACGCTTCCCACTGCACACTCCACACTTCACACTTCGCACTCCACACTTCACACTTCACAGTCCACACTTCACACTTCGCACTCCACACTTCACACTTCACAGTCCACACTTCACACTTCGCACTCCACACTTCACACTTCACAGTCCACACTTCACACTTCACACTCCACGCTTCACAGTCCACACTTCACACTTAACACTCCACACTTCACACTGCACTCTTCACGCCCCACACTTCACACTGCACCCTTCACACTCCACACTTCATCTCATCTGAGCTCTTCTGACCTTATCCCAGCTCATCTCTTCTCATCTCATCTCTTCTCATATGTCATCTAAGCTTTCATGAATCATTTTCTGCTACTACTACTAAGGAACTGGATCTCGACGCCAAAGCGACAAAAAGACGATTTTGAAGCACTTTTTAAAAGGAATTTTAAAAGGAAAATTATTAGCGCCAAAGTTGAGAAAATCTGCTGACAAATCACTTTCGCAGCCTTGATGCAGCCGTTCCAATACGATTTACGATCTTCAGCTGCAAAAGACAATAGTATTACGCATGCAGCCGCTGCACCAAGCAACCTTGACGCAACCACTACAATGCGATCTGCAGAGACTGAGTTGCAAAACACAATAGAACTACGTGCAATGGCGTCGGAAATTGCAGCTCCAAAACCGGATCTCGACGCCAAAGCGACAAAAAGACGATTTTGAAGCACTTTTAAAAGGAATTTTAAAAGGAAAATTATTAGCGCCAAAATTGAGAAAATCTGCTGACAAATCACTTTCGCAGCCTTGATGCAGCCATTCCAATACGATTTACGATCTTCAGCTGCAAAAGACAATAGTATTACGCATGCAGCCGCTGCACCAAGCAACCTTGACGCAGCCACTACAATGCGATCTGCAGAGACTGAGTTGCAAAACACAATAGAACTACGTGCAATGGCGTCGGAAATTGCAGCTCCAAAACCGGATCTCGACGCCAAAGCGAAAAAAATACGATTTTGAAGCACTTTTCAAAAGGAATTTTAAAAGGAAAATTATTAGCGCCAAAATTGAGAAAATCTCCTGACAAATGATTATCGCAGCCTGGATGCAGCCACTCCAATACAGATTCCAAAACACCCTATAACTACGCACACACAAGCACACCCAAAGCAGCTTGAAGCCACCGCGACACTGCGGCAAAAAAAAACGATAAACCGACCGCAGCCGCAACCGTCGCACACACGAGGTACCTTTCATCGTCGCCTGCAGCCACTTTACACGGAAAAACACAAGGTTTCGTGCTCCGGCTTCCTCCCCAAAACATAGCCCATGCAACATCATGCAGCCATTCCAATGGGATCTGCAACCACAGATTCCAAAACACCCTATAACTACGCACACACAACCACACCCAAAGCAGCTTGAAGCCACCGTGACACTGCGGCAAAAAAGAAACGACCAACCGACCCCAGCCGCACCCGTCGCACACACGAGGTACCTTTCATCGCCGGCTGCAGCCACTTTACACGGAAAAACACAAGGTTTCGTGCTCCGGCTTCCTCCCCAAAACATAGCCCATGCAACATCATGCAGCCATTCCAATGCGATCTGCAACCGGAGATTCCAAAACACACTATAACTACGCACACACAAGCACACCCAAAGCAGCTTCAAGCCACCGTTACACTGCGGCAAAAAAAAAACGACCAACCGACCGCAGCCGCACCCGTCGCACACACGAGGTACCTTTCATCGCCGGCTGCAGCCACTTTACACGGAAAAACACAAGGTTTCGTGCTCCGGCTTCCTCCCCAACTCACCACTTCCCTTCCTCACCACTTCCCATCGTCACCACTTCCCATCGTCACCACCTCCCTTCGTCACCGCTTCCCTTCCTCACTACTTCCCTTCCTCACCACTTCCCATTGTCACCACTTCCCTTCGTCACCACTTCCCTTCGTCACCACTTCCCTTCGTCACCACTTCCCATCGTCACCACTTCCCTTCGTCACCACTTCCCTTCGTCACCACTCCCCTTCATCATCACTTCCCTTCTTCACCGCTTCCCTTCGTCACCACATTCACTTCCCTTCTTCACCACTTCCCTTCCTCACCACTTCCCTTCGTCACCACTCCCCTTCATCATCACTTCCTCAAGGTCAATTTCATAGCTTCTTATTCTTTTGTTATGTATTGGTACATTATGTATTGTTATATTATGTATTGTTATATGATCTACCACCCTTCCTCAAGGTCAATTTCATTGCTTCTTATTGGTTTGTGATGTATTGGTACATTATGTATTGTTACAGGATCTACCACCCTTCATCATAGTCAATTGCACCAAGTAAAAAGTCATTCGTAACTCGGAAATTGCTTCCCAACTTCCTTTGATAATATCTAGAAAAAACAACACAAAACTAAGAACTAAAAAAATAAGACAGATTATAATATGACACGTATATTAAAAACTGATCTATTTTTTTACTTACTAATTTAGTATCATCAAAATCATTTATGTTTAAAACATAATATATCTAACTCAAGCACCCCTGGATTTAAAACAATGAAATTACAAGATCATCTACATTACAGATTTAAAAAACAAATCATTACAACAAAAAAACAATTCTTCTACCAAAAAAAATGGTAGATGCTGAAAAAAAACTAATGGAAATAACGTAGGTTCACAAAAACAAAAAATACAACTAACATCAAATGAAAATATGATTAGTTATTGTCAATTGACTATGCAAAGTTTGATGGAATGTTATGAAATTGTAGGAGGATTAAAAAAATAATTGCATTATAAAAATGTAAAATCTCAAGATGCACTAACTATATCACCTAATCTTGCACAAAGCTCAGCTTTGGTAGAAACTGAAAGGTTTCAAATTGCTACAGAAACTTTGGTAAACATGAATTCCACCAGAAGTCATTAAACACTTGCCTTGCAAAAAATGTATTCATCAAAAACAATAAAAATAATATGCTATATTCTGGGGCAGGATGTGTCCAGCTACAATAGGTGATAAGATAAGAAGGAAAACAAGACATTCAGGAGCATATTTGCTACACAAAAGGTAGGTCTTGGGGGGAGGTTGCATATATATATATATATGTATATGTATATATCAAACTGTGATCTTGTGGTTGAATCGTTGCGAAACTGGGTATTTCACTTGAACCCTGGACATGATTGAAAATATGTGATACAGCAATTTATGGCAGGGACAGAAAATGGAAAGTCATGGAATTGTACGATTCCGATTGTTTGGGGACAATCCAGAATTCAATGGCGAGACTGTACACCTTATCATTGCTGTTGTCCTACATCGAAAGTGTTTTCTTCAAAGCATTCTTGGTCAAATTTGGAAACACCTCAAGGGTGTGATTTCTCATCAATCTTGCGAGTGAATGTCCCTACTTAGATGTGCAAGGTAGAGTTATTTATATATCTATAATCATGCATATAATCCAGCTATAAAAATCAAATCACCTACACCTACCAGTTGAGTAATCTACTAAGCAAAGCAATTCACCAGGTTGCCAATAATTGAGATGTATATCCAAGTGTGCAGTTTTTTTAAACAAAACAAATCAAGGAATCCAAGCCGCAATTGACAAACTAAAACTGGGGATGTTCTGTCGCCAGCTTTGATTGTCAGAGGGTCACGCCAATGATGATAGTGTTTCAAACACCGGTTCGTCCATTTTTTTTTGAGAAGTTGTGCTATCCGAACTCTATTGGGGTTTATCATCATCCATGAAGGAAAAATCCAGTTCTTAACCAGCAAAACACATGTTTTGAACATAGTCATATTAGTGGATGTTGATGGACAAATGGAAGTCATTGTTTGTGGGATGACTTCTTTGTGATTTGAGGGTTGGCTGGTTGGTTGATCATCCTTAAGACGAGTCATCGAATCATGGATGGGAATGGGGATGGGTCAGAAGTTAAGTCCTGTGGGACCACAGATTCTACAGTGGTACCCTTTGGTAATTTAACATAGCTATTGAAAATGGCCATTTATAGTGAGTTTTCCCATTAAAAATAGTGATTTTCCATAGTTATGTTAGTTTACCAGAGGGTATATGTTTAGTATTGACATGTCTTAATCCAATTCTTGGGGTACCCAATTTTGACCTAGAAACCTATAAAGTCGGCTAGTTTTTATCAGGGGTTAAACAAAAACTTATGGAATTTTATCATGGATAAATCGACTTCCGGGACTTAGTAACACTTAGTATCCAGAGTTCTTAACCTATACATATCTACAAGTATCTACAAGTATCTATACATATTTCCTAAAATAGGGTACCCCTAAATCATCCATGTTATTTTCGGATGTTCCATGAAATAAACCATCTATTTTTGGGGTATCCCCATGACTCAGGAAACCTCATCCGCCTTCAAAATCTTCAGCATTTCTTGGGGCTCAGTGGCTCAGTCTACCAGGACTCCACCGTATCTGGCGGCGCGGAGCGGAATTGCCACGGACCATCTCTTTCACAGGCGGAGCGGAATGGGACGAATGGGACGAATGGGACGAATGGGTCGTCATCCAACGAGTCGTCATCCTCTGGTAAAGTAACCTGGTGGGTGGTTTGGAACATTTTTTATTTTTCCATTCAGTTGGGAATAACCATCCTGAGTCGTCATCCTGAGTCGTCATCTATGGAAATATTCCTGGAAATATGTGGAAATATATCCCATTAATGCGGACCATGGTGCTGGAATATGCACCTCTGGTAAACTAACAGTTTGCGAACTTGAAGCCATGGCCACAGAAATAGTTGATTTACCGAACTTAAAAATTGTGATTTTCCATAGTTCTGTAAACGTTATAGAATAGCCATACGCGAAGCATGGTGCTGGAATATGCACACCAACATTTGCCACGAAATCAGTCAGTTTTGTAGGTTTTTATATACCAGCACCATGGTTCGCATATGGGATATGACTTAGAAGTTCCCTTTTTTCCATAGATCTATGCAATAACTATCAATAACTAAATTATGATCATCCTGAAGTAGATAGTTCTAAAACAATCCTCAAAAATTGGGATAATCGGAGATTGAACTGTTGATATTCTACAATGTGAGGCCCCCAGTGATGTTAGTTGGTTTATAAGCCCCAGGAACTATAGTTATAGGTACCATAAACCATAGTGAAATTGGAGGTATTTGCACCAACTTAGATATCTTGGGGGCCTCACAGTTGAACAGAAACTGAGCGCTCCGGATTGCTCAGGATGCACCAAGCAAGTTCAGCCTGGCAATTCCAAGCGAGCGCCATGTTTTTATTGCCTGAAAACAAAACCATTCCAAATGGAGAACTTATAGATATAGATAGAATGATATAATGATATATATATATATATATACATACATATATATATATATGTATGTATCTATATGGAGATACCATTGGTTTTGTAAATTTGGGGTCACCATCGCAAAGTGGTTTGTGGTTCCAAAATGCTCCAAACATGGTTTGCATTCTATTATATAAAAATCGGTTGATCAAATATGGATACAGATGGACTTTCATGCTGAAACACCATCCCAATCCCTAAGAGTAAACGCGATTTTGGTACTAGTTGGGTGACAAACCACCAAAATTTTGTTGAGTAGCTTTGAAGGTTTGACCTTCACCTTCAATTTCCAGAAATTCTACCATTTGGTTATTTAACATAGTCATGGAAAATCCCTTATAAATGGAGGTTTTCATGGGAAAATCATCTATAAATGGGCCATCTATAACATTGCTATGTTAAATAACCAGAGGGTAAGTTTTTTTTTCCCACTCATTTGCTTCGTGGAATCCTCTGTTTGGTGAAATCCTCAGTTCCAGATGGTTCCGGCCCGACTCTTGTTAGAGGCATAGACCGACTCTAGGTTTTATGGTTTTGCTGTTAAGAAATCCGTGAAATTAGCATCTGAAAATTTATCTTTACTTGAGGAAGTGAGTGGGTAACAACCGTTTAGTTTATAGATTGACAATATATATATATATAGACACATGTGCATACATACATATATATATATATTTATAATTATACAATTATATATAGAGTAGAAACCCAAATGTATACATAAACATATACATAAATATATACATATATATATATACATGGGTTGTTGATGGTTGTATAAGCACTGATTAGGATGCAGCCCCGTACATAGCTGGATGAAGTTTGTGCCTTTTCATCTTGCGACCTTTTCTTGGCAGGTCCGGCATCAATGAGAAGCACCTCTTCCGCTGCACACAATACGCTGGGGATTTGGTTTCTTGGTGAATGTCATGTGGTAATATGTTTTAATATGTTTTAATGGGATTAGTAAACCACAATCCAAGTTTTATGTGGTTTAATATGGTTTAATGGGATTTTTGGTTTGTCATGTCGAGGTTTCCAAAATGGGGGGTACCCCTTTATTGCTGGATGGTTTATGAGGGAACATCTTATTTAAAAAGATGGATGAGAACTGGCAGTACCCCTATTTCAGGAAACCTCCAGGTTTTCTACAACGTCCTTGGTGTTGCACCTCCGGTGGTTTGGATGATTTTGGTATAGTTTATTGGAGGCTGAAGGCTTAGTTCCCTGTTGTGTGTCTAGCTATATATTCTCTTTTGGTTGTTAGTTTATTTGAGCAACACACATGTGGAGATATATGGAAGCTGAATGGAAACAGAGAAATAATAAACTAAGCGCATGCAATGATAAACTAGGGTGATTAAATGGCGGGATTCACTCACTTGTAGGGGATTTAACGCCAGAAATGACCGTTTTGCCTATACTAAGAACGTGAAGTGGGGGCTTAGTCGGACAGTCGTCCCAAGAACTTGGCTGTCCGAAAAAATCAGTTGAATCTAGGGAGTTGGTCCATTGTTTTTTGGTTGTGCTTCTCCATGGTTTTATATATGTTGGAGATATTATATGGGATATGTTGGGGGGAATGGCTAATGTTGTTTTTTCAGGTGTTTTTAGAAATCGTTTTTTTTGCCAAACAGATTTCGCATGTTTGTCCTCTGCAAAGATCCAACGATTTAGCGAACAGATCTTGAATGATTAAAGCAACATAGATGGTGGGTATTTTTCACAACAAGAAATGGAGCAGCTGTATCACTGAGGATGAAAAATCCACATGGGTTGTGGGTTGTAGCAGCTAGGATTTCCATGAGTTTTTGGTCAATGTGAAGAGTATGACATCAGTCGTGTAGAGTTGTTACTGTCAGTGGTGTTCCCTACTACGCCAAGTTGGCAAAAAGCTAGGCTAACTAGAAATGATGGCAGATATTAATAGTGAGATGAATGTGAGATGGGTTCCCATATGCGAACCATGGTGCTGGTATATAAAAACCTACAAGACTGGCTGATTTTGTGGCACATGTTGGTGTGCATATTCCAGCACCATGGTCTTCGCATATGGGGTTTATAACCCCAGACAAGTCGAGGGCACCACTGTGAACTTTGTGGCGAAACCGAATGATGAAGGATGTCACTATGTTACCCACCACAATTTGGGATATATATCGGATATGTTGTTATGAGCCGTTCTCATGACTATGTGGATTATGTGTTCAGTTTTGTTGTGCGAGCAATTTTTTTCGCGTGGGTCAGATGATGAATTCGGAGATCCCACCAGCCTCCCAAAGCTGGCCGCTGATTTCAGGCCATACCCTTTGTAGGGCGGCGTGAACCGCTCCGGTAGGCCGCAAAAGAGAAATATGAAAGTTGGTAACCCAACTTGTCAAGATAGATCGAACACTTTGAAACCTGGAACTTGTATATAATAGAATTTATATAAATATATATATATATATATATATATATATCTCATGGAACATATATATATAGATACATTATACTGGTATACGCATGTGATACATGTGAAAAGAACAACATCCTCATTACAAAACCCGCATCTCTGTGGGACGGGGACCGAACTGGTACCTCTTGACTCTTCGCGCATTGAGGTGCTTGTTCCTGATGGCTGGGGACACGATGCTTGTCTGCAGACAATGCTATCCTAGGTAAACCTTTACATACATACACCCTATGGTTTCCTTAGGAAAATCATTTACAAATAGTGGATTTCCCACTTCTAAGTAAACGTTTACCCTAGGGGAACTAATACGATGGTACCAATGGCTCATGGCTGGCTGACGATTTTGGGGATAACCCACCAAATGATCAACAGAATCTTATTTATGAATCCTGGCTCGGCATTTTTCCCGAACATATCCAGTTTAGTGGGAAAAATGATGTTTTAAACGATGTGATTTTGGGGTTTCCCAAAAAATAAAAGACAAGACTCGTATAGGAGGTTGGTGAATGGTTGGAAATGATTGGGGTGCCACACATTGTGTGGCCCCCAAGACAGACACGTTAGTTTATAACTACAATTACTACCAGTAATACCATATAAATGATGTAAAACAAGGATAGAATAAATCAAACAGTTACTGTAACTGTTTCATTTATTCTATCCTTGTTTTACATCATTTATAATCAATTCCCCCGTAGTATTAAACACTTAGACACCACCCAGAAACCATGATGGATATAGGGGATGAAATCACATATTTGGGACCATATCTAATTGGGGGGTGCTTAGTACAAGGCGGCGCCCCCAAAGGATAGCTAAGTTCACATCACGAATCTTAGATTTTCTTGAAGAAAAATCACTACCTTCTGGTAAACATACAAAAAACTATGGAACATCACCATTTTGTAGCTGGGTAAATCCACTCTTTCTATGGCCATAATAGCCATTTTCAATAGCTATTTTGACATAACCAGAGGGTAAACCATGGCGCCATTTCACCGTGTTTCACCGTGTTTCACCGACTGAGGCCACGCTGAATCATGGTTTCGGGCTCGGCATCGGAGTGCTCAACGACGAGACGCACTCGGGATGACGATAGACTTCTTGGGGTTTCCATGGGGGATCTCCAGGATCCCCAAGCTCGCTGGTTGCTTGAATTTTTAAGGAACATGCATCGATTTCTAAATTTCTAAATGGGATGATAGCTAGGGATATCCCCATGACGTAGGAAACCTCCATGCGAAAATCGATGGTATGATGGTAAAGTCAACGAAGTGGATGCACATTTCTGGGGATTTCCCATATCTCATAGCTTAATGGATGTAGGTTTGTTGCTTTGGAAACTCGTCTAATTCACTGGTTTGTTTTATCATGTTTGATTTTTGAGAGATTTGAGTTGGCCTTACAATTCACCTAAACTGAATGCTTGCAGACATGTTTTGCCTTGAAACCAGTCCCAACAAACCGAAGAAAAAATGCATACCTGGTAATCAAACATGGCTAGCTGGAAAATCCCCGAACTAAATAGAGGTTTTATAGCTGGGAAAATCATCCATACATGGGAAATTCATCGATAAATGGGTGATTTTCATTGATTTTCCATTGGGGCATCATCAATGAACACCTCTTGGATCATCGTTGAGTCAGCCCAGCAAAGCTGAGTTGCTCTGAGTTGCCTCCGGCGTTGAAAACGCCGGGAATTTAACGCGTGGGGCATGGAACCCGCAACGGTTGCAGTCTCGCTGAAGTCCGGAGAATTTTACCGAAATGATTTGATGCCTGACATCAAATCGGTATAAAGCCCTTCCCCCGTTCAGATAACAACAACACATCTAAAATCCATGGTTAAAAAATGCAATATCGGGTATGAATGATGATATTTGGATATATTTGGGACTGCGACTCGGGGTTGTTTGGATATTTTCTCCAGAGTTGTGGCCATTTATTAGTTATAGCTGGTTATTTCAATGGGATCATACATACTAGAAATAGAGTTATAAGATGTTTTAAGTACTTATAACATCTTATAACTGGTAAATTCTCCAGATTTGCAGAAATTCCCAAAAGTGGAACTTGAGTTCGCCTAGCTCTGATCCTAGCTCGATCTTTGGTTGCCCTTGATGGGTCATGTGCCATGACTTCTCGATTTGTGGTTGTCTCAGATGTTGGATGGTTCTGACAATCCAAAATTGAAAGGCTCCAGTCAACAGTTCTGGTATAGTCCTGTATTTATTTGTGTGGTGTGTTTTTTGGCTTCCTTGTCACCTCACTTTGAAGCATTAACATGCATTACTGATTGGTGGAACATGAATTTTATGACTTTCCATTCAGTTGTGAATGTCAGCATCCCAACTGATTCATATTTTTCAGAGGGGTGGCGAAAAACCACCAACCATTGTTAGGAGGTGGAAACCAGCAGAAAAAAACACCCCGACGAAACCATTGCACCGATCAAATTCCCAAGAGAATATCGGAAATATGCACATCTATACTGTTGGAACTTGACAACTTCACCATTTTTATAATATATAACTACAATGTGAGGCCCCCCAGTGATGTTAGTTGGTTTATAAGCCCCAGTAACTAGTTCGTTATAAGTACCATAAACCATAGTTATTGGAGTTATTTGCACCAACTTAGATATCTTGGGGGCCTCACATTGTATGACAAATGCCTATGGCAGTTTTCTGGACTTCAGGTAACTTCACCATTTTGGTTGTTCGACAGAGCAGGCATATGCAGGCATCGTAGCCAAGGCAGCCTGACTTCCGGATCAACTCGTTAGAAAACGCCAGAGACGTTAGAAATATACCACTGGGGGTCGGCGGATAGTGCTGGGATCGGAGTGTTGGACGGAAGATGACGCTAAGACAATCTAAGCCTATGAACCTCAAGAACCTGAGAATATAATATATATATATAATATAATGTACATGCAGTAATATATATATATATATTATAAATTATATATACTGTACAGTTTAAATGTGCATATTTGCCTGGGCCCATGGGCCACCCAGGCTCATCATGTCTGCCATTGGCTTAGTCGCTGGGCCTTTTGGGGCTCAGGTTGAGGAAACCGCACGGGCTTTGCAGTGCCAACTGGCAGGGAGCGGGAAAAATAAATTTCTGTTTGTATATAATGTCTCTACATATAAATATATATATATACCTGCATTATATAATATTATATATACATATATATATTATATGTTTATGCACATAATGTATATAATCATTACGTAGCTATACACAATAATACAGTATATTATCTATATATATATATTATGGCTCTGGTAAACCCAATGATGAGCCTCCAATTGGGGATTGTTTACGCCACCGATTTCAAGTAAATCTGATTCATTATTGCCAAATCATTCTGGTTGGTGTTTTATGGTGAATGTTTGATATTCATCTCTACCTGGGGTTACAATCCCACTTGACGAGCATATTTTTGAGCGGGGCTGAAATCTCCAACTATAGTATCTATTCTATCAGATGATTCAGATGTTGATTAGTATGATCATCTTCAGTTATCTTGAAAACATGGTAATCCCATGTAATCCCATCCCCATTCATATATCACACATTCAAACACCTCCTATATGGTCCCAAATGACTATGGTAGTTTCCGTCCTTTTTTATCATGATCTATGGGGGTGTTTAATATGAACAGGGGATTATATACTGCACATTTGTGCCAACCATCGTCAACCATCCCATCATAAACCATAGATTATCATTATACCATATTATAGCATTGTTTTGGTTCTTTGAACATAGGGTATCTCGAAAGCTAGCAGCTACTGGTTAATCATCATTTTTTGTTTTGGTTCTTTGAACATAGGGTATCTCGAAAGCTAGCAGCTACTGGTTCATCATCATTTTTGTTTTGGTTCTTTGAACATAGGGTATCTCGAAAGCTAGCAGCTACTGGTTAATCATCATTTTTGTTTTGGTTCTTTGAACATAGGGTATCTCGAAAGCTAGCAGCTACTGGTTAATCATCATTTTTGTTTTGGTTCTTTGAACATAATCTCATAGGGTATCTCGAAAGCTAGCAGCTACTGGTTCATCATCATTTTTGTTTTGGTTCTTTGAACATAGGGTATCTCGAAAGCTAGCAGCTACTGGTTCATCATCATTTTTGTTTTGGTTCTTTGAACATAGGGGATCTCGAAAGCTAGCAGCTACTGGTTAATCATCATTTTTGTTTTGGTTCTTTGAACATAGGGTATCTCGAAAGCTAGCAGCTACTGGTTAATCATCATTTTTGTTTTGGTTGTTTGAACATAGGGTATCTCGAAAGCTAGCAGCTACTGGTTCATCATCATTTTTGTTTTGGTTCTTTGAACATAGGGTATCTCGAAAGCTAGCAGCTACTGGTTAATCATCATTTTTGTTTTGGTTCTTTGAACATAGGGTATCTTGAAAGCTAGCAGCTACTGGTTCATCATCATTTTTGTTTTGGTTCTTTGAACATAGGGTATCTCGAAAGCTAGCAGCTACTGGTTAATCATCATTTTTGTTTTGGTTCTTTGAACATAGGGTATCTCGAAAGCTAGCAGCTACTGGTTAATCATCATTTTGGTTTTGGTTCTTTGAACATAGGGTATCTCGAAAGCTAGCAGCTACTGGTTCATCATCATTTTTGTTTTGGTTCTTTGAACATAGGGTATCTCGAAAGCTAGCAGCTACTGGTTAATCATCATTTTTGTTTTGGGTTCTTTGAACATAGGGTATCTCGAAAGCTAGCAGCTACTGGTTAATCATCATTTTTGTTTTGGTTCTTTGAACATAGGGTATCTCGAAAGCTAGCAGCTACTGGTTAATCATCATTTTTGTTTTGGTTGTTTGAACATAGGGTATCTCGAAAGCTAGCAGCTACTGGTTCATCATCATTTTTGTTTTGGTTCTTTGAACATAGGGTATCTCGAAAGCTAGCAGCTACTGGTTAATCATCATTTTTGTTTTGGTTCTTTGAACATAGGGTATCTTGAAAGCTAGCAGCTACTGGTTCATCATCATTTTTGTTTTGGTTCTTTGAACATAGGGTATCTCGAAAGCTAGCAGCTACTGGTTAATCATCATTTTTGTTTTGGTTCTTTGAACATAGGGTATCTCGAAAGCTAGCAGCTACTGGTTAATCATCATTTTGGTTTTGGTTCTTTGAACATAGGGTATCTCGAAAGCTAGCAGCTACTGGTTCATCATCATTTTTGTTTTGGTTCTTTGAACATAGGGTATCTCGAAAGCTAGCAGCTACTGGTTCATCATCATTTTTGTTTTGGTTCTTTGAACATAGGGTATCTCGAAAGCTAGCAGCTACTGGTTCATCATCATTTTTGTTTTGGTTCTTTGAACATAGGGTATCTCGAAAGCTAGCAGCTACTGGTTAATCATCATTTTTGTTTTGGTTCTTTGAACATAGGGTATCTCGAAAGCTAGCAGCTACTGGTTCATCATCATTTTTGTTTTGGTTCTTTGAACATAGGGTATCTCGAAAGCTAGCAGCTACTGGTTTCATCATCATTTTTGTTTTGGTTCTTTGAACATAGGGTATCTCGAAAGCTAGCAGCTACTGGTTCATCATCATTTTTGTTTTGGTTCTTTGAACATAGGGTATCTCGAAAGCTAGCAGCTACTGGTTCATCATCATTTTTGTTTTGGTTCTTTGAACATAGGGTATCTCGAAAGCTAGCAGCTACTGGTTAATCATCATTTTTGTTTTGGTTCTTTGAACATAGGGTATCTCGAAAGCTAGCAGCTACTGGTTCATCATCATTTTTGTTTTGGTTCTTTGAACATAGGGTATCTCGAAAGCTAGCAGCTACTGGTTCATCATCATTTTCCAGCATCAAGTTTGCCATTAAGAGTCATGATCGGCTGCCGTCGAGGTCGAAACGGGCCGCCAGACCCGCCAGACCCGGAGGGGCTTCTCTCAGTTGCTCGCGCAGAAGGTGGAGATCCGTGGGATTCGTGGCGTTTTGCCATGTGGTTTCAGAATCAACGGGAGAAATGTTCAAACCATGGGCAAACCGTGGGAAAATATAGATTTATATAGTTATAATGATAGAACCATGGAGAATATATATATATATTATAGATTTGGTTATATGGATATTAATGTATGTGTATATACATATATATATACATATGGTTGGTGGTTTGGAACATGAATTTTATTTTCCCCAATAGCTGGGATGATGATCCAATCTGACGAACTCATATTTTTCAGAGGGATTCAAACCACCAACCAGGTTTAATTTTGGATAGTCCTATTATAGATAGTCCTATAGATAGTCTAGAATATTTATATATATATAATCTATAGATAGTCTATAATATTATCTATAGATAGTCTATAATATTAAACCATCTTGAACCGCAAAACTGCTTCCCGTATTTCCAGTCCAACCAGCAAGAGACCAACTTTTTTCCACTGGATCCAACGGAATCTGAAAGAAACCAGGAAATGGTTTACGTTCAAATTAACCCCCACTATTCACACGTGGCAATAAAACATATTCATGTATAGATGAATTGTCCAATATAATCTATCTATCTATCTATCTATTTATCTATCTATCTATCGATCGATCGATCTATCTATCTATATATATATATATATATAGATATGAACTCCACTTATAGAACATATTCATGGATTTTGCGATTGCAATGTTTGATGCTGCGGGAATAACCATGGCGTTACAGTGAACCCTGCTTCGGGAATTGCGATGTTTATTGGGTTATCTCACCTACGAGGTTGTTACCGCCTACTTAACCAGGATGTATTATATATAATATATTTACATGTTTGTCTAGTTAGATCGGTTTTTCCAGCTGATAGCTGGAAGCACTTATACATGGTGATGTGCCGTCCGTGAATGGGGAAATTACAGTAGCTTTGGACGTGAAGTACTCAGGAGAGGGCGTCTGGTCATGCAACAGGAATGCTCATTAATATGTATTATTATAATTGTAATATCCCATTATAGTAACGTAAAATCCCATATAGGAATATCCAATACCATCCTATATTCCATTCATAATGGAATACTAATGCGTTGGTCACGAATTATATACCATATAAGGGTAATATCCCATTATAGTTGGTCATATCCCATTATAGTTAAAACGGAATATACTATCATCAGCTATAATCAACTATGATAATGCTGGTTTCCTGAAATTTGTTGTAACCACAATAGCTGGATGGTTCATTTCATAGAAAATCCCAATCTAATAGCTGGATGATGACTGGGGGTAGCTCCATGACTAATGGGTTCTGTAAACCATCCGCAAATGCTAGGAGTTTATCATAGGGTTTACCACATCACATGATATCCTGTGTTTTTGGGATGTGAAACAAAGAATGACCTCACTAAAGCTGCGTGTGGTGTCACTCCAGACCTCACTAAACCTGCTGGGAACCCGAAAGAATCAGAACCATTCTAATTTTGTTCCAGTTTTGTACTAAAGGTAATGCCCTAAAATGTTGGATACCAAATGTTTGAAATACACACATGTAATGGTAAAGGTTTAAAATAACGATAAAGGTTTAACACAACCTTCAATTTTGTGCAGAGGCATGTGCCATACAGTACTCTTGGTACTGAGTACTGCTATCTATTGACATGTGCCACTCTCAAAACAGCTTGCGCCAAACCCACCCGTGACACTCGAACCAAAAATGGTCAAATTTGTAGGTAGACGCACATGTTTTTTTGGCGGGTTTGCCACATTCCCACATTATTTAGTGGTTATGTCATGCTTTATCCTGGTTGGGTACATCCCCAATGTCCCACTGATTGATCATAGATGATTATCTCAATTTACTGTCTATTCAATCAGTTGCTCATTGCGGTTTGATTAGCATAGCATAAAACAAAAAAACACACCCAACTTATATTATTATCTATTACTGGTTTACCATGCCCATAGTTCATTATTGTAAACATAATATGTTAAACGTATAGCTTCATATTTCTCGCATATACTTCAACTATTGCTGAGTTTAGCCTCTGGTAAACTAACATAGCTATGGAAAATCACCATGTTTAATGGGAAAATCAACTATAAATGGGCCATTTTCAATAGCTATTTTGACATAACCAGAGGGTAACCCACTGATTTGTTTAGTCAACCCGTTACCGTTACGGAGCGCGTGGATCCACGGTCCATTGGTGCAAAGCGGCCAGGGCGGAAACACTGAAGCCGAGCCTTTGGCGTCGGAAGAGTCCACGTCCGAGGGCGAGAGTTCAGAAGGCGGTCCTGGTGGAGGATATAGTGGATAAACTATATTATATGGGATGACTATGTTTGTTGAAAACATGGTCGACATTAATCCCTTCCCCCTAATATTTAATATTAAGGTCATGGGATTATCATTATTGCCAATCCAATAATCAATGGCCATTTCAGGAACCTAAATTGGAGGTACCTACCATATATTTAAGGCCTATTTTTCAGGCCTATGTAAGGAAATATCCCCACAAAATATGGCCTTATATGGTACAGTACCTCCAATTTAGGATCCTGGAATTCCCATTGATATATGGGATGACCTATGTTTGTTGAAAACTATTGAAACACCTATTTTTGTTGATAACTAGGATACAGAAGATCTCCAGTTGTCAATAGTTTTCTGTCCTTATCAACAGAAATAGTTATCAATAGTGAAGAATTAGGCATATATATATATACATATAGGGAGGGTTGTGGGGTAGTGAGAAGCCACTAGCTTAAAGTGAAGGAATCTAGATATTATTGTTTTTGATTCCAGTTTCTGATTGATTGCGGCTGAGGGTTTTTACATGTTTTCCTATTGCGATGCAAGATCTGCAGTTATCAACTGTTAAACAATAGCTATCAATAGTGAAGATTATAGGTATATATTTGCTGATGTGGGAGATATTTCAGTCTGGAAAACTAACAGTTTGCTATGGAAAACCAACATTTTTTAGTTCGGTAAATCAACGAACTAAATGGCAATTTTCAATAGCAAACTCTTAGTCATTACCAGTGGCTATCAATAGCTATAAAGAAACATACTCAAACGTGGCAATGTGGTGAGAATAGCCATGAGGATATCATATGTGATACCAATGCCCATGAAGGTGATGCCCTAAAATGTCGGATTTACCCTCTGGTAAACTAACAGTTTGCTATTGACAATGGGCCATTTATAGTTGATTTATCCATTAAAAGTGGTGATTTTCCATAGTTATGTTAGTTTACCAGAGGGTAACCACCGAAAATACGATTTCAATATGAGTTAACTATCAAACCATCCTATTTGGCATGATAATTCACAGTATGTCACAGGTAAAAAAACATGCCAAGTCTGTTTTCCATGCCCTTGAACATTGAACAAGGTGGTGCCCCCAAAGTGAATGCTGGTTGGTTTTAAGGTTGGCTGAAGTACATCCACGGAAAAATCCAAAAAGTTCAGTGAGGTGAAGATGTTCCTGGCCACCCATCCAATGCAACGGTTCATTTCTTTCCTGGCTTTTCTCTATTTTTCTCTATTCTTCTCTACTTGTCTCTAAAAGACTTTTTAAGACATTTTGAGTTTCCAACAACCTAAACGTTTACACTTTGCGAAGTGGAACATCACCATTTTTATTTGGTTGGTAGTGACTGGAACCATGGAATTTTGAATGACTTTCCAGAAACAGTTGGGAATGGAATAATCATCCCAAGTGACTTGCACTCCATCATTTTTCAGAGGGGTAGGTATACCACCAACCAGATATATATATATATATACATGTATGATAGAATATGTTATAATCCCTTCATATAACCATATATAACCACTATTGTTGGTATTATAACCACTATTTTCAGCGGGGTAGGTTGGACCTCAACCACCAACCAGGTATTTGTTCAGTAAATTTTCTGGATTTCTATGGGCCATGGTTGATGGTCTCCAGGGACGAACACTGTGACTAAGCAAAGTTTTTTAAAAAAAACATGAATAATCAACCCTGGTTGGTTCAGATTAAAGAACTTATACTAACTATGTATGTATAAAATTGTATAAATATATTATTCTCTGGGGGATCATGGTAAGCCAGAAAAAACGGGAAACCTATCAACAAGCTAGTAGAAGGAGATGGGATAGGGCTGTTTTAATGGCTCATTTGGTGTTGATGATCAAAGTCATCCAACTATGGCAAAACCATAAAACTCATGGGAACATGTGAGATTTTTTTTAATAATTGAAAGTTAAAACCTGGATTATTTTGAGCCCTAATTTGTGTTCTCACTATGAATGTAAAGTAGCGATTCGAATCCGATCAGGTCCAATCCATTTGGGTTTAGGAATTTGGTCATCAACAACGGGAATAATGAACTTATTAGGCTATGTGAATGTATGTGATGTGTTTTTCAACCTATGATTTTACCATATTTTACCTATGACTTTGTTGTTCTTTTTTCTAAACCTGGCAATTTTCAAAGCGATTCTCTGATTCAGATCCTGGCTGCAGTAAACTGTTAGTCAAAATCAAATCACTTAGAGCCACAACTTATCCATGTTTAGAATCATAAACACCATGTAAACAATGGTCGCAACATATCATAGTTTTAGCTCACAATGCCTTTTACCCGCTGGTTATTTAACATAGCCATGGAAAATGACCCATTTATAGATGGTTTACCTATAAAAAATGGTGATTTTCCATGGCTATGTTAGTCATAACCAGATGGTAGATGTTGTTTCATCTTGTTTCCCAGAATTCTGAGTCCATCATTGGATCATCCCCACTCACTGCCAGGTGTGGTGAAGGACATCGAGAAGGCCGTGGAAGAGACATCGACCATGGATGCTCCGACGGAGGAAGAGAAGGCTCTGTGGAAGGGACTAAGGGACTAAGGGACTAAGGGGTGGTGCTTCCAGCCGTTTCATGTGTACCCTTCGAAATAGGCCATTTAGTTCGTTGATTTGCCTATTCAAAATGGTGGTTTTCTATAGTTATGTTAGTTTACCAGAGGGTATGTGTTTAGTTTTGTTTATCGGATAATTGATGACAGTGACAATGGTACGGTATGTATGGTTCATTTCATTCCAATGGATGATGCTTGATGACGTTTTGATATATCACGGTTTCACGTCGTGTTTTTGTCATTTTGTTTGAGAGAGGAGAATGGATGATAATCATCCATGTCCTTTTCCCATTGGTTGGTTGATTAATAGAGGGGTTTGAAGAAACCCCTTTAACAACAGGTAAATGATGATAGCTGATAGATGGTATACCAAACCGGGCCCCTCTATTTTTACCAAAAGGATATTATTGATGATGATCATACAGTAATTTCTTTCATCCTAATAGACTTTAAACTTCTTGCATGGGAGCTGGGAACCAGATGGGTAAAATCGTGGAATCATTATAGAAGATATGCATGTGTATCTATAGATATACAGATATACAGTACACAGATAAACGAGCACCAACCATATGGGTTTTGCCGATTGGGGTCTGGGGCACTTTCTTTCTGGCGAAACTCAAGGCTAGTGGCTTTATCGCCCAATTTCCGGTAAGCTAACCATGCTGGAAAAAATCGAACACCAACATGTTCTGCCGATGACTTTCCGAAGTGTTTTTTCTTTGAAAAGTTGCGATGTTCCACCTTCAATGGAGTACCAGAGGTACCAAAGAGCTGATTTTTTCCAGGTGTCACAACGCGATGACTTGCTCCTCAGCGTATCCAAATCTCTCTTGTTTTGTATGCACCTTGGAGGATTCCTAAAATGGGGGTACCCCATTAGCTGGATGGTTTATTTCATGGAAAATCCCAATCTAAAATGGATGATTTAGCCCACTCCAATTTTAGGAATCCTCCATATGTATCTGTACATGTAACTAGATATTCATATACAATTCATCATGGTTTTACTGTCATATTTTCACCTATACATACGTGTCCCAGATATTCCCAGATCATACCTTGATGGGTTGGTGGCGGTTAGTGGGTAGCGAATGAGTTTGGCTACAGGTTTACCTACACATGCAAATCACAGTAGGTGCACATACATATACAATCATATACAGTATATACATGCATGGTGCTAATTAGCTAATTAGCTAATTAGCTAATTGCTAACAACAACAACAACAACACCAACAGCAGCAACAGCAACAACAGCAACAACAGCTCAACCAACCTTCCTTAGAAGTGTAAGATGGGATGGGTGCGCTACCTCAGAGCTGTTGGATTGATCTCATGTGTTTTTTTGTTGCGGTGATCTATTGCCATTCTTCCAATATAATCATTCAGGCACCTAGACCTAGACACACGCACATATATATATATATTATGTACATACTGTATTTAATTATATATATATTTACATATTTATTTGTGACAAATTGAATCAACCTTTTTGTCTTGCTCAACATGTTGGTAGCTGTGCCTTACCTGTTCCCATCGTTTCATTGAGATGCATGTCTCACTTACTTTTGAAAGCAAATACAAATAAAACTGGTTGGTGGTTTGGAACATGAATTTTATTTTCCATATATTGTGAAAAAATCATCCCAACTGACTAATATTTTTCAGATGGGTTGAAACCACCAACCAGGAAAAAAAGTTGAGAAACCTCCTTTCCCATATGCTCTATGTATGGTATATTTACCTACCAAACTGTTCCATAAAATTGGGGTAAATGTAGGTAAATATTCCAGCACCATGGAGCAGGGATGGGTTTGTTGGTACTTGTTTCCCAATATTGATTGTATTCCTGCGGGTATCTCTCTATCTTTTGATATGCACACTCTACAAGTCGATGGCTTACTTCCTTGCCATTGTGATGTGCCATCCCTAGCAAATAGGGGGTTGGAAGGTTAGTGTTCACTGAACATGTGCTATGTTCAGACTTATTAGATGATATTGGATGATATTTTGAAAAAAAAACAAACTTCGCCAGCACATCAGCATGTTTTGCAGCTTGCTCAACGCAGCTCAAACTTGCGTGGACGGTGATTGCCTTCTACACGACGGACTTGCGGGACGAGTTTTTCCGCTACTGACGGCAGATGATCGGTACGCCGGCGACGGTGCCGAGTCGGATTGATGACTTACTGGTGCTTAGTTGGTTAACAAAAGCCCCAGTAACTAGTTCGTTATTTGCGTACCATAAACCATAGTTATTGGAGTGATTTGCACCAACTTAGATATCGAACGGGGGCCTCACATTGTAGGGAATGGATGGGAATGGGGGTTGCTGGGAGTACTATTGATAGTTATTGTGGATCATTCCCTCATTCCCTACTAAGCACCAGTAAGATGAAGGCTACAAGGGCTGCCAGTCGCTATATGCAACCTGGTCGGCTACCTGCAACGTGATCACCTGGTCAGTAATCCATGCGTAAAGACAACTCACACGCAGATTGTTTGACAAGTATGGGCTCAGCCAGAGAGAGATGCCAACCCCTAGAAATAACCCGTAAATCAGGGCATATGACCCATTGATCTATTGTGTGAAAGATGGGTCTTACCTGCCTACCAACGTTGGAGGTATATTACTATGTTGTACCCATTTGCAGGTTTCCTAAAATGGGGGTACCCCTAAATCATCCATTTAAATAAGATTTTCCATTATGACCATCTATTTTAGGGTGTCCCCATTTATGGAACCCCCCATTTCAACATATGATTGACGGTACTATATCCTAGATAGGCCAGATAGGTAAGTTGACTTACAACCAGGCGAGCTAGGGCCTAGGGGTTTGTGGCAAGTGTAACGAATGGTCAAATGGGTTGACAAAGCAACTTATAACCAGGGTGGTCAACATTGTAATTGACGATCATATTATCCACATATAAGATCATATAGATATAATACATATACAGTATATATATATATATATAATACATACATTATAGTATATATATATGTACACATTATATACAAATACTCGTACATACATATACATGCACATATATATATATAACATCACCATGTTGAAATGTTGTTCCAACATGTTCCAACAGTCCAACTTGATCGTAACCAGTGGAGGAAGCTTTCCGCCTCTATGAGCAAAAGTTTGCGGAGGATCGCGACGGCAGCTATCGAGGCGGAGGGATGGCTCCATGCGGACCGGTGGAGGATCCACGATGGTGATGACACCCCTGGATTTGTAGGGAAAACCCAGGGAAAAACGATGGGAAAAGCATGATTTTATGGGCAAAGCATGGGCAAAACCATGGGAAGTTTTGGGAAAATCCCTGATTTATGGAGGTTTATAGCTGGGGATTTATGGAGATTATACGTGAATTATATGGTGATTATGCTTGGACAATGATAGATAGCTGGATGTTTAGTAAACCTTTGTTAGGTTTCGTCTTAAAATCGAGTACCCCCACATTGCATTGCTTAATCTCAAATTTTCCCTGCGACCTCACTGCAAGGTCACAAGGTAGATGGTGGATGTAGGGGGGTTTATCCTCAAAGCGTCAAACTTTTCAACATGGTGAAGCATTCTGATTCATCGGGGATTGTCCCAAGATCCTGGGGATATAAGCCTTTGCTCGTGGTTCTTGGTGGTTCATATCGCTGTTTTTTTTCCGAAACTTCCAACGTCCTTTCCCGTTCACCTTTGGGAGTGGTGTGTTTAACGTTCCGTTGTTTTGCCCTGAAAAAGTGGAAGATGCTGAAATTCAAGGTGATTAAAAGATATTAAAAGCATGTGCTAAGTTCACATATCATCGCTAGGTAATTGATCATGTGCTAAGTTCAATGGGCCAGAGATTCGGAAGTCATGAATGGAGACTTGGGATGCCAATATGGAGACCACAGGCGGCTGGCGATGACTTTTACAGTTGCAACCATTGTAAGTTCAATAAAATTTGGCGTATTTATAGATTGATTTGATTATGATCAAGATGATTTTTAATTGAACCATGATGATATATGGTTGCGTTTGGCCATGATTACAGGTTTCTCTACCATTCAAATGTGTGGGCAGCCAGGGTTTTATTATGTCAATACTAGTTCGGATGTGTTTTTCCTTGCTGAAATGTGGTGCTCAACTACGGGACGTAGTCCCGGAGTCCGATTGCAAAAACAAGTTGCTGGTTGGTGGTTTGGAACATGAATTTTATTTTTCCATATATTGGTAATGTCGTAATCCCAACTGACGAACTCCATCATTTTTCAGCGGGGCAGGCTCAACCACCAAGCAGTTTTGGATTTGTTGGGTTTTCAATCCACCCCCAGAGCACTAGTTTCATGTTTCACCACGTTTGGATGATCTCCAGAAATTGGGCACCACAAGTGTCAATGACCAAAGAACCCAAAGGACCTGTGCCTACAAAATCAGGTTCTGTTGCCTATCTCCACTATTCAATAAGGCTCCTAAATTCATTCGAATCACACTTGTTTAATCTTTTGTGGGTGTGTTTTAGCATGGAAGTTTGCTGTTGAAACTCTGCCACACACCAACACGTTGTCTTGTGGTCTGGTGTCGATCGCAGGCTACAATCGGAGACTCAGCTTGATTAATGACTATAGCTATGACTGGATAACTGATAATTGGTGGTACCCCAATAGCTGGATGGTTTATTTCATGCAAAATCCATCTATAAATGGATGATAAGTAGGGATACCCCTATTTCAGGAAACCTCCTTATGATAATGTAGATGCTATATATATATATAACCGATAAATACATATTTATGACATTTTATGACTAGCTATGACTGATAGTATATGACTAGCTATGACCTATACATAGCTTGTGAATGATGATAATTCACAAGCGCTCTAGGGACCCTAGAAAAAAGGGGGGAAACCATGGGGTTGGCATCCGACGAGTCCGATGGAGACCGACTTGTCAACATCTTGGGCTCCTTGGGCTATACCCTCTGGTAAACATAGAAAAAACTATGGAAAGATCCACCATTTTGAATGGGAAAACTCACTATGAACGGCCATTTTCAATAGCTATGTTAGTTTACTAGAGGGTAGTTTTTTTTTCGAACATCGAAATGATTATCCAACAAATGTGGATTCTAAAAACAATGATTATCCATCATCCAACAAATGATTATTCATGATTATCCATTCTATACACACCATAGATAGGGGATGGAAACTAATAATGTGAATCCCTCATGAAAGCATTTGCAGGTCACGCTTACATTCATTTGCCATACGGGGATCTTGTCGGGGTGAGGTGGCCCTGTTGTTTGCCATATAGCCACCAAAAAAACAACCTGATCACAAGGATTCACAAGTTTGAGAGCTGCCACACAAAAAGTCCACAGAAATCATATTATATTATATCATAAATCATACACGTGAGTACTTAAAGTCCAAGGACTCAGATTACGCAGATATTGTAATTCTTGAAGATTAGACGATCGTATTTATCAATCTTTGGTGATCAATCTTGAAGATGAAACGTGTGTATCAATCTTTGGTGATTCATGAATTTAGCCAAAAGGGGTGCCAAACAAACACACAACTCAGACAAGATGCGAGTTTTATGATGAAGTATACCATCAAGATCCGCACGATCTGTCTGAAACTCTAGAATGATACGGTGGATGGTTGCGAAATCCTGCGCCCGTTGATAGACGGTTTATCCCATTATTTATAGGGTTTCAACCATCCTTTTGGTGATGCAGGATTTCTTCCGTCCACACTATGAACCACTACCATCACTCGTATCCCCACCTCATCATGATCGTTGTTAAACTCATAGGATTTTTATAAACCCATACATCAAACCATTTGTTTGGGTCAGTATCACCTGACTGTGTGGGGTTGATTGACTCGGAACCATCTGAAACAACCAATGTATAGTATATATAAATGTATGAGTTGCATGAAAATGGCTTGCATGAGTTATTCTCCACTTAAACGGTTGAGGCTACGAATTCGCTTGTGCAAAAAACCATCCGATAGCTAGGCCATAAAGGCAATTTTTTGTGGCATAAAAATCACCCCAGTGCCAGGGGATTCATACCCGGCCCCATGGTGACAGCGATGACGATTATGGGTTATAATTCACTGGTTGGTGGTGACTGGAACCATGGAAAATTATATATAACTTTCCATTCAGTTGGGAATGATCATCCCAACTGACTTTCACTCCATCATTTTTCAGAGGGGTAGGTATACCACCATCCAGCCATAGCTAGATGGGATTGTCAACTTGGGGCCACACACGCCCACATTGTCGAAGTCACCTGTTTGTTTTCGAGGAAAGCTTTCCCTTGTTTCACCCCGAAGACTCGCGGCGAGGCGGGGATTTTCCGGGACCCTGAAAGGGACTTCAGTCAGGGGCCGGGGCCAATCGGAGAAAAAAAACGCGTTTGAGAATGTTTCATTCATCCATGTTTGGTGGTTGATAGTTTTAAACAGTTTAAACAAAGACACAAATTGAGGGAATCAACTCCCTGGGATGATCATGGGACGCCAGATAAGTGACAGCAATGACTAATGTGATTTTCCCATTAAAAATGGTGATTTTCCCATTAAAAATGGTGATTTTCCATAGTTATATGGGATAATAGTATATAATTCACTGGTTGGTGGTGACTGGAACCATGGAAAATTAAATGAATGACTTTCCAGAAACAGTTGGGAATGGAATCATCCCAACTGACGAACTCACTCCATCATTTTTCAGAGGGGTGGCTCGAAACCACCAACCAGCTAATGGGTTATAATTCTTTTTTTTCTTCAGAAGGTACATACAGTATCCGACAGACTGTCGACAGGTATGTACTTATATGTAAATATGTCTAACAACCCAGCGCGTTTTCTATGATTTCACGGTTTCTTGCTTGAAATGCCCACAGAATTGGTGGTTCGGGAGTACAGTATCCAGTGGAACCTCCTGTGGCGGCAACAGCTATGGTTTCCGGTTAAGATTTTCCTTCCAATCCATAGAAATGTGGCACAAAAACTTCAAATCCTCTGGGTCGAATCCCTTCTCCGTAATACAGCCCCGTTGAAATCGTGGTTCAGTATGTTAAGTTTTGGATCTATTCATCTGTTCAAGCCCATATTGGTGGCTGTTGATATTCTTGGGATGGGTCGATACCCCATCCCTGCTCCATGTGTGAAATATTTACCAACATTTAGCCCAAAATTCACCCAGATGTAGGTATAAATATACCATACCCTCTGGTAAAACTGACATAGCTATTGAAAATGGCCATTTATAGTTGGTTTACCCATTGAAAATAGTGATTTTCCATAGTTTTTTGTATGTTTACCAGAGGGTACATATCCATACGTGGTAGCCAGGTAGCCCACTGTTTCAAGCTCCTTCGCAGCACGGGAACTCCTGCATCGAACAGCCAGGTGGCTCAGCCCGACTTCCTGAAGAAAGCGATGGCAGCCAAGGACGCACCCAAAGTCCGTGCCAAGAAGGAAAGCGAGGCTCAGCTGGATTTATGAACTGGCACACTTATCATTATAGATATGTATATAAGATTATAAGTATGTGGGATTGATATTGTCAGTGATAGTCCATGACAGAGATTCACATATTTAATTACTAAGGTAATTGATTTAACATATCTGTATATGTATGAGGATGTATGAGGGATTGATTATGTTAAATTCATGATAATCCATGACAGAGATACTTCTTACCTCACCCTCTCGAACATTGCGTAGTTGGATTGCCAGATGGTATCCATAGATAAGGTGAGGCCCCCCGTTGTGATGTGAACGTTGGTTAACAGATTCGCCCCAGGAATACTAGTTCGTTATTTGTGTATCATAAACCCAGTAACCATAGTTTCTGTTAGACATTCTATCTGTTAGATTCTGTTAGATATATCTATCATAAACCATAGTGAAATTGGACTTATTTGCACCAATGACCAACTGAACGCTCTCAAACGGCCGGGCGCCTCACTAATTGTATGACATAAGGTGACGTTGGGAAAAAGCCCATCAATACTACAGTTATTTCATTGCCATAAACCATAATAAAAGTGATAAGTCAACTTAGCTATCATGAACATCAGCTCATCCTCTGACATTTGAAAGTAAAATCACCATGTTCCCATGGTTTTCCCATGATTTTCCCATGGTTTTCCCATGGTTTTCCCATGGTTTTAACGGAGGCTCAGCTTGTCACCAGCGTGAAAGTCACCCAGGAAGTGGACTCAGACGGCGAAGAAGTCCAGCTCTGCTGCCAGTGTGGACTGCCCGTGGGCGAGACCGCCTATCGCCCTGAGGAGAAGGACCAGGGTGTTTTTTCGATGGGGCAACCAATGTCGCCCAGGATCCTAAAATTGAGGTACGCTTGTACCATATTTTTGGCCATATGAGTTGTAGGGATGTACCTCCAATTTAGGAACCTGAAATGGCCATTGACCAATGGGGAAGGGCAAAACATCGGGAACTCTGGCTGTGGTTAAGCATGGTTAAGCAGTCCGTGGCACGGAAATGTGTTTCCGCAAGTCGAAGTGTTGATCTAAGTTGATCTATGATCCAATGGGATACAGGAAATTACAGAAATGGGTTTCACGGTTTAACCATTGAACATTTTCGATTTACTGAGATATATCATGGGAATAATTTGGAATATATGGAAAAATAATATAACACTAACACTATATATATATATAAATATATTATTATTATTATTATTTAGAGTGAGGTTGATAGGAAGGCCACGAAAATCATGAAAATACTATGAATATTGATGGGCCACGTGAGGACGAGTGTTTTCTAAAAACACAGCTCAATACTGTGGATGGTTAAGAAATCCTGCACCACCAAAAGGATGGCTGAAACCCAAACAAAATACTGGGATGTTTACCATCTACCAACTGGTGCAGGATTTCGCAACCATCCACAGTACCTCCAAAGAATAGCTTCAATAGTTAGGACACCTTGCAGGAAACAGTCTTTGGACCATCGCGATGTCTAAAACTGTTCGTGGAAATCCCAATAACTGATTTCGTCCAATGTTCCATCCAAAACAACGACATCCAATATATCGACCTGATCATTTTGGGTAATATATAATGTTTATATAGGATTGCCATTACCCAATATGGTACCAATATGGCAATCATAAAATATCCCAATATATCGACTATATTATTATTGGATTGGCAATCCCATCACCTTAATATTAAATATTTGGGGGAAAGGATCAATGTCAACCATGTTAAAAGCACCATGTTTGATTATGAAACCTCCAACGTTCATAATAAACCATCCCCTAAATCACCATAAATGGATGGTATAAACCATTCCCAAATAGGTAGTTTATTCTTGATTTAACCACACTACCAAGAATGATAATCATAACAGCAACATCCCGTTCTACCACCAATTGTTGCCAGGATCATCGCCTGGTCCATGCTGAATGCATGGCACAGATTGTGCTCCAGGTGTGGATGGCCATTTTGAGGGAAATTCCATGAAATTCCCACAGATGTGTTTTTTTCATGGCTTTCATATGTTTGAAGATGTGTTAAAACAGGACAACTCCCATCAAACAAGTGGAACATTGGAACATGTTGTGTTTAACGAACGTGGAATTTCCGGAAACTTGGGAAAAAATGAGGTCGGTGAGGTTTCGCATCCAACTTGGGAAAATCGGGGACCCCTCAATTTGATGCTGAAAAGTCACATGTTTCCCTGTTCAAAAAAAGTCGTTTTTTTGGGGCTCTCCTAAATTTCAGGGACACGCTGATAAATTAGTCTTTGAAATCCTGTTCAATCCCAATTTCAAGTCATTTTGGCACATGTTCAATTTCAATTCATCCCTTCGGTCCCTTCCTAATATTAGACACAACTCCGCCAGGGATGAACTCATTGTGACCTCGTGACCAGGGGCCAGGGGTCATGGAATGAAGCCCACAGGACGCTCAGGATAAGGATGAGAAGAATGTGGAAGAACAGAGGCCCCGATCGGTGGCATCGGTGGAAGAATGGGAACCGCGGGATGTGGCCATGTTTTTTTTCCAGAAAGCCATGGTGGGTCTGTCTGAAAGAAGGGTATACCTTCTAAATGGCCATGAAAAATGGGGAAAATGATGACTAAGCAAGTAAAGTTGGAAACTAAATGATGGATTTAGAGGTACCATATTTTCAGACAAACGCAAGTAAAGTTGGAACATGGGTCAAATCACATGTATATGTATATGTGTGTTATCATTACAGTACGTATACCATGAACTTTCTTTAACACGGGCTCCAGTGAATTCTGACCCGATGATGAACCATGTGACGGTTGATGCGGCTCTGGTGCAACTGGTGCAACAAGAGTGACTGGTTGGTGGTTTGGAACATTTTTTATTTTCCATAATATATGGGATAATCCTTCCCATTGACTAATATTTGTCAGAGGGGTTGAAACCACCAACCAGGTGAGATTTGTGCATTGCACGTTGAATTGAAGCAAGGGACCGTAATATCACGAATAAATTACGATTCAGAAACTTTACCCGATTCAGCAACTCCGATTCAGCAACTCCGATTCAGAAACTCCAAGGATTCAGAAACCCGATTCAGCAACTCCACCCTGTCCCGATTCAGCAACTCCACCCTGTCCCGATTCAGCAACTCCACCCTGTCCCGATTCAGCAACTCCACCCTGTCCCGATTCAGAACTCCACCCTGTCCCGATTCAGCAACTCCACCCTGTCCCGATTCAGCAACTCCACCCTGTTCCGATTCAGCAACTCCACCCTGTCCCGATTCAGCAACTCCACCCTGTCCCGATTCAGCAACTCCACCCTGTCCCGATTCAGCAACTCCACCCTGTCCCGATTCAGCAACTCCACCCTGTCCCGATTCAGCAACTCCACCCTGTCCCGATTCAGCAACTCCACCCTGTCCCGATTCAGCAAACGATTCAGCAACTCCACCCTGTCCCGATTCAGCAACTCCACCCTGTTCCGATTCAGCAACTCCACCCTGTCCCGATTCAGCAACTCCACCCTCTCCCGATTCAGCAACTCCACCCTGTCCCGATTCAGCAACTCCAACCTGTCCCGATTCAGCAACTCCACCCTGTCCCGCATCCTTCCCTTGCATAGAGTTCTTATCAAGATTCCAAGTCATTTTCTAAACTTCCCCCCCCCAAAGCTCTGCATGCAATGGTATTCCTCAATGCACATCCTTCCCTTGCATAGAGTTCTTCTCACGGTTGCAAGTCTTTTTATAAACTTCCCCCCCCAAAGCCCTACATGCAATAGTAGTCATCAATGCATACCTTCCCTTTCACAGAGTTCTTGTCACGATTGCAAGTCATTTTCTAAACTTCCCCCCCAAAAGCTCTGCATGCAATGGTATTCCTCAATGCACATCCTTCCCTTTCACAGAGTTCTTGTCACGATTGCAAGTCATTTTCTAAACTTCCCCCCCCCAAAGCTCTGCATGCAATGGTAGTCCTCAATGCACATCCTTCCCTTTCACAGAGTTCTTGTCACGATTGCAAGTCATTTTTGCATAAACTTGCACCCCCCCAAAGCTCACTGCATGCATACAATGGTATTCCTCAATGCACATCCTTCCCTTTCATAGAGTTCTTGTCAAGATTGCAAGTCATTTTCTAAACTTCCCCCCCGAAAAGCTCTGCATGCAATGGTATTTCTGAATGCGCATCCTTCCCTTGCATAGAGTTCTTGTCACCATTGCAAGTCATTTTCTAAACTTCCCCCCCCCCAAAGCTCTGCATACGATGGTATTCCTCAATGCACATCCTTCCCTTGCATAGAGTTCTTCTCACGGTTGCAAGTCTTTTTATAAACTTCCCCCCCCCCAAAGCCCTGCATGCAATGGTATTCCTCAATGCAAATCCTTCCCTTGCATAGAGTTCTTGTCACCATTGCAAGTCATTTTCTAAACTTCCCCCCCAAAGCCCTACATGCAATAGTAGTCATCAATGCATACCTTCCCTTTCACAGAGTTCTTGTCACGATTGCAAGTCATTTTCTAAACTTCCCCCCCCAAAGCTCTGCATGCAATGGTATTCCTCAATGCACATCCTTCCCTTTCACAGAGTTCTTGTCACGATTGCAAGTCATTTTCTAAACTTCCCCCCCCCAAAGCTCTGCATGCAATGGTAGTCCTCAATGCACATCCTTCCCTTTCACAGAGTTCTTGTCACGATTGCAAGTCATTTTCTAAACTTCCCCCCCCCCAAAGCTCTGCATGCAATGGTAGTCCTCAATGCACATCCTTCCCTTGCATAGAGTTCTTCTCACGGTTGCAAGTCATTTTTATAAACTTCCCCGCCCCAAAGCTCTGCATACAATGGTATTCCTCAATGCACATCCTTCCCTTTCATAGAGTTCTTGTCAAGATTGCAAGTCATTTTCTAAACTTCCCCCCCGAAAAGCTCTGCATGCCATGGTATTTCTGAATGCGCATCCTTCCCTTGCATAGAGTTCTTGTCACCATTGCAAGTCATTTTCTAAACTTCCCACCCGAAAGCTCTGCATGCAATGGTATTTCTGAATGCGCATCCTTCCCTTGCATAGAGTTCTTGTCACCATTGCAAGTCATTTTCTAAACTTCCCCCCCCAAGCTCTGCATACAATGGTATTCCTCAATGCACATCCTTCCCTTTCATCGAGTTCTTGTCACCTTTGCAAGTCATTTTCTAAACTTCCCCCCCCAAAGCTCTGCATGCAATGGTAGTCCTCAATGCACATCCTTCCCTTGCATAGAGTTCTTGTCACGGTTGCAAGTCATTTTTATAAACTTCCCCCCCAAAGCTCTGCATACAATGGTATTCCTCAATGCACATCCTTCCCTTTCATAGAGTTCTTGTCACCATTGCAAGTCATTTTCTAAATTCCCCCCCCCCAAAGCTCTGCATACAATGGTATTCCTCAATGCACATCCTTCCTTTTCACAGAGTTCTTGTCACGGTTGCAAGTCATTTTCTAAACTTCCCCCCCTAAAAGCTCTGCATGCAATGGTATTTCTGAATGCACATCCTTCCCTTGCATAGAGTTCTTGTCACCATTGCAAGTCATTTTCTAAACTTCCCCCCCCCCAAAGCTCTGCATGCAAGGGTAGTCCTCAATGCACATCCTTCCCTTTCATAGAGTTCTTGTCACCATTGCAAGTCATTTTCTAAACTTCCCCCCCAAAGCTCTGCATGCAATGGTAGTCCTCAATGCACATCCTTCCCTTGCATAGAGTTCTTGTCACGGTTGCAAGTCATTTTTATAAACTTCCCCCCCCCAAAGCTCTGCATACAATGGTATTCCTCAATGCACATCCTTCCCTTTCATAGAGTTCTTGTCACCATTGCAAGTCATTTTCTAAACTTCCCCCCCCCAAAGCTCTGCATACAATGGTATTCCTCAATGCACATCCTTCCCTTGCATAGAGTTCTTCTCACGGTTGCAAGTCTTTTTATAAACTTCCCCCCCAAAGCCCTGCATGCAATGGTATTCCTCAATGCAAATTCTTCCCTTGCATAGAGTTCTTGTCACCATTGCAAGTCATTTTCTAACCTTCCCCCCCCAAAGCCCTACATGCAATAGTAGTCATCAATGCATACCTTCCCTTTCACAGAGTTCTTGTCACGATTGCAAGTCATTTTCTAAACTTCCCCCCCCCAAAGCTCTGCATACAATGGTATTCCTCAATGCACATCCTTTCCTTTCACAGAGTTCTTGTCACGATTGCAAGTCCTTTTCTAAACTTCTCCCCCCCCAAAGCTCTGCATGCAATGGTAGTCCTCAATGCACATCCTTCCCTTTCACAGAGTTCTTGTCACGATTGCAAGTCATTTTTATAACTTCCCCCCCCCCAAAGCTCTGCATGCAATGGTAGTCCTCAATGCACATCCTTCCCTTTCACAGAGTTCTTGTCACGATTGCAAGTCATTTTCTAAACTTCCCCCCCCCCAAAGCTCTGCATGCAATGGTAGTCCTCAATGCACATCCTTCCCTTGCATAGAGTTCTTCTCACTCGGTCCGGTTCCCATTCTACGGCATGCCCGGCACACCCTGCCTATAGATTTCCTATTTTTGAAACTTCCGCCACCGCCTTGCGCAGTACTACTGGTAATTTCTCATTTATTTTCTAGATTGTGTATTCCCTTTCAATTATATATATATATATCTACAGTATAAAGTATACACATATTCTGTATATATTCTTGATGGCAATGAGTTTTTCTGGAGTCTGCAGGTTTCATTTGAACAGTAAAATCTCAGTAACTTTTACGCGCACAAATCCCCGAATTTTCCACTAGCACTGTATAGCAGCTATAGCAGATTCAGCCATCACCTGGAAACATGAATGACCAGCTGCCGATGACGTGGCAGAGCATAGTTTACAGTAGGATGTCGTGTTTGGCGGAGGCGGAATAGTTATGGGAACTCAAAGTAGATCAATGGACCGTTGTCGCCCATTCTACATGCATATCATGCATATAGACCATATACACTCCAGATATAAAGGAATTGTTCACTTGTCCGCATTCTCACTGTTTGCGTCAAGTGATCATTGGTATAAATCCTGCTGCTGTAAGTTTGACAAGGCATCAGCTGCACTTGCATGTAAGTGATTCCCAATGATGGGAAACACCAGTCAATATTGGGATACATTGGATTCGTGTATGATCAACCATTCGGATTGCATCAGTGAGTCTATACATATAGGAGATCAGTTTGCATTTTCAGATCAATCCGACGAACTACATCCGGAATGTTCTTTTTTCCACAATGCAGTTTGTTTTTTTTGAGATCTCGGCGCTGGGAGTTTCCACACCAATGCTATTTCTAAATCCCAAATTCAAGTTTCCGAATCCAGGGGGAGCCGCAACTTTCCGTATCCGAAGGCCTTGAAGTTTCCGAATCCGAGGGCCTGGAAGTTTCCGAATCCGTGTCTTCGAAGTTTCCGAATCCGGGGGACAGCGAGTTTCCGAATCCGACGCCCTGGCAGTTTCCGAATCCGCGGGCTTCGAAGTTTCCGAATCCGGGGGGCAGGGAGTTTCCGAATCCGAGGGCCACGGAGTTTCCGAATCCGTGGGCCTTGAAGTTTCCGAATCCGAGGGCCTGGAAGTTTCCGAATCCGAGGGCCTGGAAGTTTCCGAATCCGTGGGCTTCGAAGTTTCCGAATCCGGGGGGCAGCGAGTTTCCGAATCCGACGCCCTGGGAGTTTCCGAATCCGTGGGCCTTGAAGTTTCCGAATCCGAGGGCCTGCAAGTTTCCGAATCCGAGGGCCAGGAAGTTTCCAAATCCGTGGGCTTCGAAGTTTCCGAATCCGGGGGGCAGCAAGTTTCCGAATCCGCGGGCCACGGAGTTTCCGAATCCGTGGGCCTTGAAGTTTCCGAATCCGAGGGCCTGGAAGTTTCCGAATCCGAGGGCCTGGAAGTTTCCGAATCCGTGGGCTTCGAAGTTTCTGAATCCGGGGGGCAGGAAGTTTCCGAATCCGAGGGCCAGGGAGTTTCCGAATCCGTGGGCTTCGAAGTTTCCGAATCTGAGGGCCTGGAAGTTTCCGAATCCGACGCTAAAGTTTCCGAATCCGGGGGGGAGGGAGTTTCCGAATCCGAGGGCCTGGGAGTTTCCGAATCCGACGCTGAAGTTTCCGAATCCGACGTTGGCCTAATATCACTCTGCCATAAACTGAAATAGAGATGGGTTTGTTGAAAAAATATTCCAATTTTGGAGAGGGACAGGGATGATAATGATCCACTCCGATCAAGCATAAGATTTTGCATAGCAGGCAAACCCATGTGGAAAATTCATTGTTTTCCTTGTAAATGATTTGCAAGTGCTGGATTGTGTCCCTACAGCCATTTTCTATGTTTGTTTACAAAAGGGTACCATCTTCTGGTTATTCAACTTGGCCCCAGCGGCCCCAGGCAATCCCCAGGCTTCAGCAGGTCCTGTTCAATCCTCTGGGCATCTCCCAAAAACATCCAACGATGTTTTTTAAATGGGCGGAATGTTTGTAGCAGATTGTAGCACCACATTTGTTGGATAATATTGGATAATCATATGGGTTTGTCTGAAAATAGGGTATATTCCCAATTATAGCCATTTAATAGGGATAATGATCATTAACCTTTGGGTTTAGGGGTACACTATTTTCAGACACACTCATATCCAGTAGTTGCTTCATGTTGCTTCTATCCCCATTATATAAAGTCCCCCATTGCTGTTTGCCATATTTTCAGACAAAGCCAAGTAAATTTGAAACACATGGTTAAACAACATGTATTTATATTTGTATATCATATTCCCATTGTTGTTGGTGACATCTTAAATCACCCCCTCAGCCCATGGCCTGTCGGACCTGTCCCTGCTGCCATTTTTTTTGGAGGCAGAAGAAGCTGGACAATCGCTTGGAGTATCAGATCGGTTGGGAGCCTTCCTCCGTGCCTTTGCAGTTGATGTATTGGATGTGATATGATCGATGTTTTTCAAGCCTATTTGGGACACCACTACTTAAGGTTGTGTTTTTTTGGGTAAGAACTTTGAAACATATAACATCATATAACCATGATAACTAATGATAATCGTAGTTCCAGGGCTTATATCCCAACTGGAAGAGGTGAACTCAGCATGGTGATGGACCCAACTGTAACCCCAAGTACAAACTGGTATCCACCAGTTATGTTTGTTGGTTTATGTTCACTTTGCTACCATAAATCCATATAATTTCAACAGTTCAGCCTCGTTATTCATAAGCCTATTCATAAGCCAACGGATCGCTAATGAGTGGGGCACCACCTTCTATGTTTCTGGATCAGGTATCCCAAACGGCACTTTTGGCCATATCGCTTTCTCATCCCCCCATGTTGAAAGTTGATTGCAGTGATGTCCAAGTAAAGAGTCCTTACATGTTTAGGTGATTGTAGGTGAGGAAAGCACAGAAAAAATAGTCGTTGTGGTTAGGTATGTTACCATGTTGATTTAGTCCATGTGCTTGGTCACACGTGTCAATTGCATTTGCTTGTTGATGATACCCTCATGTTTGATGATTATTATCCTTAGAAACTAACCCGACCCTGAGAATCATACAATGTGCCCCCCCCAGTTAGAAGTTGGTTTCTAAACCCCATTATCTATCACCGTCACAAACCATAGTTATTGGAGTTATGTTCACCAACTTAGCTATCGTTTGGGGGCCCCACATTGTAACATGTCATTACCCTTCATTATTTTTCAGACCATGAATCTGGAAACTCCGGAAATACAACATCCCAGATTCTCAGGTGACGCATATATATATAATTATATATATATATACATATGTATGCTGGGTTGAATCATGATCGCATGTGTGTTGGTTGCAAAACAAACATATAAACATGATGAAGCATAAAACAAACACCACCTAATATCTCATATCTCTCATTAAAAAAAAACAAACGTTTGCGTGAATCTAGTCACGGCATGTTTTCAGTTGATGTTCGTATCTCGTTGCATTCCCCATAACGGCACTCGTTTTTCGTCGTTTGTCCAACTCGAGTCGGCACGGCACCAGGTGCCCAAGAATAGCATCATCGCCAGCAAGTTGGGCTGTGACCCTGTGCCACAAGGACTTTGCAGCATCTTGGACGGTGATCTCACTGGACATCAATGTCGTAGATGATGTAGACATAGTGTGTATGTATATATATACACACAAATATGTATATATATACAGGATATACATACATACATACATACATACATACATACATACATACATACATACATACATACATATATATATACAGAGTTGGATGGATGGATGGATGGATGGATGGACGGACAGATACATATGTATTTATATATATAATACAATATATAACTCTAGATGTCTATGTAGATAGTGTAAAGAAACAACCTCAAGGCCTCAAGGAAGATAGAACACTGATCTCTCACTGTTTCGGTGAGATTTGTTGTGCTGACCTTTTTGGAGGTTGCTGTATGAGTATGGGTCAGAATCAAGGTACCCTCTGGTAAACAAACAGTTTGCTATTGAAAATTGCCCATTTAGTTCGTTGATTTACCTACAAAAAATGATGATTTTCCATGGTTATGTTAGTTTACCAGAGGGCAATTCCTACGGTATCCTTTTCTTTCTGGTTCAAAGATGTTCAACTCCGCACTTGTGCTGAGGTTTAGTGCTGGATGAGGCGTCTCGCACTGCACCTTGGCTTCAGGAGGAACACGTCTTTGGAGGGGCTCGAGAATGTGAGATTGATGTGGAAAAGCTATGGGGAAAGCCGTTCGATTTATGATCTACACATGGTTTTCCACATAGACGTGTTAGTTTACAGGAGGGTATATGGGGATATATGGTATGTGGTAGTTGCCCTCCAGCGTCATCAACCATGGCCAGCTGGGGAATCCCCGAACTAAACGGAGGTTTTATGGGGAAACAAAAACTATAAATTGTAAATGGTTGAATTTCCAGCAAGCCATGTAACGACCAAAGCTGTCACGTATATAATTGCTGTTTCGATTTCTTTTCAACACTTGAATCTGTGAACAGAGCCCCCAAACCTTTTACTGGGAGTTCCCACAGTGTAGACTTCGAAGCATTTTAGGATCAGATGACTAACCAGCATACAAGATATATGGCGCTGGAATTGGTTCACTTGTAAGGGGAAAATGAATCAACAATCCTGCTGATATTTGATGGTTGCCTGGTTGCTGAATTTTGACCTTTGCCCCAAGATATGACTAACTAATGGTCTAAAAAGTCTGCCAGAGTTTATGAGATATTGACCCTGAATGTTAACTTCATATCTGGGCAGCCCTCATAGTGACCGACCCCTGTGCCTCAATGTGAGGCCCCCAAGATATCTAAGTTGGTTCAAAAAACTCCAATACTATGGTTTATGGTACTTGTAACGAACTAGTTACTGGGGCTTTTGTTAACCAACGTTCACATCACAACGGGGGGCCCCATATGGCTGGGATTCGGGGATTCATCGGCCGTGCCAGATCAATGGAGATCTCGGGGGCTAAGCGGCTACGCATCAGCCATACTTTTCCCAGAAGCTAATGCCCCCAGTTCTGGTTGTTGCTTTATGATCTAAAAATGTCCAGCCATCTCACTAGTTGATAACCATTCCCATAGGATCCATGTATATGGTAACATTTACCATTAATATACCCCCAATGTTAGCATATATATATATACCATACATGGATCCTATGGGATATAAATCCCATGAGATAATCACCGTGATTAGCCGTGAAGTTCGTTCAACCATGTTCAACCAGCAATTCGCTAAGCACGCCGGATTCGGATTGGTGAAGTTCCCAACGGATTCTGGTGAGTTTTGGTGTCATAAATTATATCATGTTATCATGTTATATCCCATTATATCATATTATATCCCCATGATTTTCCAAGTTGTCTTGGTTAAATCTCGTTGAGAATTATAATTTCCACAGGTATCACTAATAGTTAGATTATGTTAGGATAAATAAATTCTAATAAATTCCATTTAGTTAGATTATGTTAGGATAATAAATTCTAATCACAATACCTCCATTGAGAATCAAAGAACCCACAAGTCCAACAAGAAAAAAGAGCTGAGATCATCCCCATTGTATCGCCATGTTTTCCTAGTGTTACATCCTCATGACATGGCGCCATACCCTCCGATAAAAAAAAGCAACAGTTTGCTATTGAACATGGCCTATGTGTAATTGATTGGAGTTTAAGAAAATGCTGATGTTCCTGTTTGTTTTTGGTGTGTATTCACCAGAGGGTATCTCCATGATATCCCGTCAAATCCCATGAAATTCCATTCAAATCCATGATTTTGTCCACCAATTATGGATGATTTATCCAATTTATCCCATGACATATCCTATAAAACCATACGATGTGAGGCCCCCCAGTGATGTGAACGTTGGTTTAGATTCGCCCCAGTAACTAGTTCGTTATTTGTGTACCATTAACCATAGTGAAATTGGAGTTTTATGTTCACCAACTTATCTATCGTGGCCGGGGGCCTCACATTGTAGGGTTTATGGTGTTTATGGGGGTTCTATCTATAGTTCATGGGGATTTTTTCCAGCAACTCTGGTTGGTGGTCTGAACCCCTCTGAAAAGAAAAAATCCTCTGATCACTATTGATCACTATTAATCATTACCATATAACCATATCATACCATATCACTATTGATTACCCATATAGAAATCATTACCACATCAAAATTCCCATGACATCTGGCTACGACATGGGCGTCGGCGTCGCGGGCCGAGGTGCGTATTGCCTCCACCTTGGAACCCTCTGCATCGGTGAACTTGGAGTATCTCATGCTGGCGCTCAAGGCGGCGATATCCCATGGGATCCCCAAGGGAGTCACCATAGGCCGAAGATTCTGAGGATTTTTAGTCTGGCAGAAGTTATAGAACTACTGTTTTTATGATGTTTCAATCTGGTTGGTGGTGACTGGAACATGGCTGGATTCTGACTTTCCGTTCAGTTGGGAATGGAATGTCATCATCCCAACTGACTTTCAGTCCATCATTTTTCAGAGGGGTGGCGAAAAACCACCAACCAGAAATGGTTCCACAAACCAGGTAAATGATGTCAAAGCGTTGGAATGGGAATTGGCGAATTGGATTGGACTGCACAATTCTTGTATAAAATGGGGATACTGGGGGGTTCCATAGGAGTACCCCCAATAGCTGGATGGTAAAAAAATCGTGGAAATCCGAAAATAAAACATCTATATAGGTGAACTGGAAGTATCCCCATTTTAGGAAACCTCCATATATCTACTAAGAGCTGCAAAGCCCCGAAAAAAAGTATGTACAGCCCAAAAAACACTAGTATTCTTGAGACAAACCATTTTTTAAAAGCTAGTTTGTGTTTTTCGTTGGATTTTCGCAAGCTTGTCCAACGCAGTAGACAGACCTCTATCAAATGTCAGCATGGCTGCATGTAGAATCTTCAAACTGACAGCTACTATCTACTGTATATGAGTATATACTACATACAAATACTACATATTGGCATATATATCTGGTTGGTGGTTTGGAACATTTTTTATTTTTCCATATATTGAGAATAATCATCCCAACTGACTAATTTTTTTCAGAGGAGTTGAAACCACCAACCAGATATAGTATTATATAGCTATAGACATATACATACATATGATCATGTGTATATATGATTTATACATGCACAGACACATGCGTTTAATATACATATAATAATACAAATATGTTTAGGACAATCAACGAAGTGTAGTTCAGTTTGCACAACATTGCATACTTAGGACTTTTGTTTTGAAGTACATTATATGGTTTTAAAGTCCTTTGAAGAAGTAGCTGACCAAATATGATGTGTCGCCGTTGGACCGGGGAATGCTGGGATTAATTAGATCGGTCAACACAAAAAACCACAGAATCCCCGTGGTTTCAAACGAATCATGCCCGGGAGCAAAGTCGATCCCTGGTGGGTTAACATAAACATTGGGCACCTTTTTTTTATGCGAAAACCCATCTCATTTGTTCAAGGCTTATGCAAATACCAAATGACCGAAGCTCATCGCAGGTTCAACAGCTTCATACCTTATTTGGTTGGTGGTTTGGAACATTTTTTATTTTTCCATATATTGAGAATGTCATCATCCCAACTGACGAAGTCCATCATTTTTCAGAGGGGTTGGCTCAACCACCAACCAGTTATGTTATTCAGCCAAGAGTTTATTCATCCAAATCTATCCTCAATTGGCTTTTGGCAAACAATCCAGGAACCCCCATGGTTTCTTCGTTGTATTTGATCTCACTTCCATTGAACCAATTAAACAAACCATAGTTTTTGCTGGCTAAAGCATGTTAAAACCTAAAACCCTTATAAAGTTCACTGGGTCCCCAGCAGATTCCCGCAGTTCCCGTTGGAAGTTCAGGTGCGACGTACGGCGTGCCGTGAGCCTTTGTTCTCCTTAGATCCTGTGACTGGGACGATTTTGCTTGGGAAACTCCTTAGATTTATGGCCGACTTTAACCGACTTAACTGGATTAAATATGGTGGATTTGGGTTGAGCCACTGGATGATAACTGGATTTATGGTGGATTGATCGAACTCGTTAGATTGGGTGAGAAACTTTTCAAAGCAACAAATCAGAACTGAGGAGGCACTTCCTGTGCTTCATTCTACAGTTTAGTTTAATTAGATAATATGTTTAGATACTGCGTATATGCCAGTTACAGCATGTTATCGGAAAACCAGGAGCTGGGTTTTGTCCCTAATCTGAGAACGCACTTGAAGAGTACAATGGATGGTTCTTGTGATTCAGTAGGTCAACGGCCCAGCATGAGTCTGGTGGGATGTTGATCCTCAAGGGTGTTGTTGCCTCATGGTGTCTGAAAACCTGATGTTGGGATTAGAGAGTCAACCCCCATTGTTTTTTTGACTTTGAGGACTGATTGTGCCCTCTGGTTATTTAACATAGCCATGGTATAGATGGCCCATTTATAGTGAGTTTTCCCATTAAAATGGTGATTTTCCATGGCTATGTTAGTCATAACCAGAGGGTATAGCTGTGTTTATAGAACTGGGGTATAGTATCACCCCACCATGACCATTTAGATCAGATTTGGAGGGACAATATGAAGCCCAGCTATGAGTTGATTTATAAACCAGGCCAACTAACTATAATATATACATATATAATATAAGATATAATATATATATATGTATATAATTATATAATTATATATATAATTGTAATTATATATAATTATATAATTATATATACATGTATTATAATCTATAATTAGATCATTAGATATATATTTTTTTTAACCATACGTAACTATATAGAATTAAATCAGATTAAATATAATTATAAATAATTATATGTATATATTTTAGAATTATATATAGAGATATTTATATATAGAATTATATATATATAGATAATCTCTATATATACATATATAGCGTTGATTGGGTGCACCAGCAAGCGGGCTGCCCTGACGGCTGCCCTGCCGCCCGGCCTTTCAGGTTGACCCCCAGAACTTGGAGTCTGGGCAGCAACGTTCAGCAGCTAACTTGAACTTTTGAACTATGGAGGAAAACAATTATCATATTAATGGAAATTATTAACCTCCAATTATCATGGTTATTCATGGAAATTGTTTATCCATTGAGTTAAAACATTGAGGAAAACATGCTTCATGATACTGTTTTCATTATTTGACCATGGGTATTAATATTAATCATAAAATTTAAGCATGGGTATTAACCATGATACTGTTTTATTAATAATACCCATGGTTAATAATATAATTACCCTCTGGTTATGACTAACATAGCCATGGAAAATCACCAAAATAAATGGAGGTAATAGTAATAGCAGTACATTAATAGTAATAGTAATGGTTATACTAATCATATTAATAATAATTATCCATTAACTATTATAATGCTATAATAATGGCACTATTTAGTAATAATGGTTATACTAGTACTACATAGTATTATAATATATAATAGTTAGTAATGGTTATACTACTATTACAGTATTACAGTGATATATATATAGGGGAATAAACATACTTGAGCCATCATGCAGCATTTTTTAGCCATTTGGGTCATGTGGGTAAATCAATAATTAACTTAAAACGTCATAAATAGGTGGTATGTGTGCCATTCCCACATGATAAATGGTTGGTAAATTTGTTATATATATATATACATACTGTATATACAATAGGTACAAAGATGCATTAAATGTAACATGTTTTACATATATAATTTAAACAGAATGCTTTGCAGCACTTACTAAATGGGATGCACATCCAAGTATAGCCAAAATAATGTGTTTGTGGATACAACCAATGATTCTGGTTTCTTCTTTTCCATGGTTCTTCAAGTTACCTGAAATTCTCCGTGGGGTTGAAGCAGCCAATGTGAACTCATTTCAGAGGGACAGGTTCTGGCTCAACTTCGCCGCAAAACTCAGGCTGATCCTGCACCCCGGTCCCTCTTATTACTTGATATTACTTGCAGTTGGTCGGCCGATGGTGCTTAGATTTTAACCCAAAAAGGCATTCCAAGTCCTTTCAAGCCCGAAAACCGTTAAAGGCAAATCTCGGCCAAGCCCCAAGCCGCAAGTCCCAAAAACTCCAAGCAAGTTCCAAGCGAGTCCTATGCCTTGTCCTTTCTGAGGAATCGACCCCACAGATGAAACGCTATGAGCCAGCTTGGTTGGCTGGTACCAGCGTGGGCGATATCATGTTCCAGGTGCTACCTGGAAGCCAGCAACGGACTGGGTGAACAGCCTGGGGTTTGTTCATATCAAAAGATGTGGAAAAATCCATGAAAATCCATGGTGAATAGATGTGTGATTTGCTTATGATGAGTTTGGTCCCATGGTTTCAGCCCCAAACATGTCACAGTGATGGCCATGTTTGGCATCCCAAAGCGGCAAAGACGCCAGGCTGACTACTTTTTGAAAGAGTTGGCACTTGGGGAGTACACCATGCCCGTTCCTTGGAGAAAATGAGAAGAGATGTACCCGATTTGGTCATCCGTTTACGGGGCATTCATAGATGTTTTTTCCAATGAAGTTTGTATGTCTCCTGGTTGGTGGTTTGGAATATTATTATTTTTTTCATATATTAGGAATAATCATCCCAACTGACTATAACAAACTAATATTTTTCAAGATGGTTAAAACCACCAACCAGTCTCTATATGTAGCAGAGGTTTGTAGGTGGGGATGTGCATTTGCCCCAAGCCCCCAAGGACTGATAGGTTGGTATGTTGCGCATGTCGATAGCGAAGATGACAAGACATTATCGCTACCCTCTGGTAATTTACAATAGCTATTGAACATGGCAATTTATAGTGGATTGACCCATTGAAAATGGTGATTTTCCATAGCTATGTTAGTTTACCAGAGGGTACGTCTCATGGACATGTAAATGATATTGTATTCAGTGGGCCTCACACGCACACATGGTGTCCTTTGCTAATCCTGCTGCTACATTTAAATCCAGCCACAATTTCATTGAAGCCAGAATCATGTAATGTAATGTACGCAGTAGAAAATATATATGGCTCAAAGTTCAAATACTTGCTCTTCCTCTCTCTACAGAGACTGTAAGTTCTTTGCCGGCTGTCACGCTGTATTATTTATGAATCCTTTACCCTCACATCACACATCAAATCGGGGTCAAATATATAGCTATGTCAAAGATTTGTATATGTGCGTAGGTGATATACATATATACACGTAATATGGACATACGGTCTGGCTATTTAAGCTGGCAATGTAACATCATCCATGTAGCAGTTTGACGATGATCCCATGTTTACAGTGGTGATTTTCTAGCTAGCCATGTGAAATTCCAACAGGGTAT